>KN501615.1:7793-19290 GCA_000787155.1 Scartelaos histophorus | reverse complement strand
GATTTTAGCTACAAAACTAATTTTCATTCATTTCATATTATTCATATTTTTCAGTTTCATATCCATAGAAACAAGAAGGTGCCGGATCCCCAGCTAAAAAGTTACATAATGCACCTTTAGGTTGAGACAAAAATGACAGTATTTTTAGTTTTTTTTAATGATATATTTTCTTTCAGTCCGCTTAGGCCTACGCATCGCTGTCAAAGATCCCAAGGAACCTCTTGAACCTCAGCTGCGTTTTCTGCTGAACAAACAGGTAGCACCTTTCACAGAGACATTGTTATCTTTAGATTATTTATACACTATATAAATACAGTAATAGGCCATTCTAAAATTTCAAGTTATTGTTCAAGATGAAATGCACAGCAGAAGAGTTATGCCTTCCTGCTGGAGGTTTACAATGACTTGAAATAAATGCCTGACCTAAATCAACAAACTGAGGTCAAAAATCAATAGTTAGTTTCAAGAGTCTAAAGAGCAAAGGGTAAATACACAACCTCTACTTTAAACGTGGAAAGCAGGACACAACTAGGGCTGAGACCACAATTAATTAAGAGAACATGGAAGATTAGAGGGATTAGGTGGTGACAGCAGAGTCTGATGTAGTGGGTGAATCAATAATGAAAGGCATTTTGAGTTGACTTTAAATAGAAGTGGAGTTGGTGTAGGTATTTCAAGTTGGGTCTTGGTTTTGATGGGTTTGTTGCTTCTTTTCCCCTTAAGGCTGGACTCTACAATGTTGGAAACAAGGCAGGACTGTTCTCTATGAGGGTCCTGGAAATCAAAAAAGTCTCCACCACATCCTGAATTTGTCTAAAACTGCAACTGTACCTTTTGAGATGTTTACCATATCCTGATTGTTCCCGTGCCAAATTATTCATCTTTAAACGTCTTGATGTTAAAATATGTAATTAAAATAAACTACATCTGAGAGAATTTGGTTTGTGTGTTCTGATTTATGTTTAAATTTAGTTGTTGTTGTAGCTAAGGACTTAAAAAAGTGCCCAGTAATTCACTTTTATGGTACAAACATGAAACTTTGCCAGATTATTAACATCTCTAGGACCAACATTTCTGGATATAGAATCAAGCCTAAGTCGACCCTGGAGCCGAGTACTGCACATAACACAAAATGGCTAACATGGAAATGAGCCTTTTTTGGAAAATAATGTAAAATTATCACATAGGTTATAAATAAGAATATGTATTTTAATATATGCATTAGTATATAGATTTTCCATGCCAACAACAAATCTGTTTTATAGGTGATGTTATCCCACTCTCACTGTTTACAGCAAAAGGAGAAATATTATTTGTCAACTGGACAAGTTTATTTGGTTGAAATAAATAAAATTATATCCAGTTTACAAACTGAATTTTTTCCTTTTGGCATGGATGCTACCTGGACAACTGAGGGATTTTACACTCTCACTGTTTATGTATAAAAAAACATGCAAATAAAAATATTTGAACTATAAAAAAACAACATACTGGGAAAAGTCCTGGGTTAAACCACATGTCTGATAGTGGCATCAATAACCCAAAAGCTTATCCGTACAGGCAAAGGTGACGAGTCTTGCCCAACAGCACAGTTTACAATGACAGTATAGCATGTGACAGTGGAACATGACAGATGTAACAGAGCCACCAAACACCAAGTGGGACAAAATGTGTACATCTCTTTTCTCAAGAAAATATTTATATTGAATGTCTGTTTTTCTCCTCAGAGTTGTGTGTGGGTGACTCTATTCTCATTCAAAGGTACAAATTGCTCAGTTGACAGAGACCCTAGCCCAGGTTGGTAGGTTGAACCCTATACTTAGTGTTCTTGGGCTACGTACTTCACATCCATTGTGTCCGTGTCTGCATACAGTATGAATGCAAATTATGTGAGAAATGCAAAGTGCACTTTGAGTGAAAAAAAAAAAACATGATAGAAAAATTATGTGTTTATCAACACAACTATCCATCCCACATGTGACACTGAGGCAAAACAATGGGGCAGTTGGGGAATGTTTATGATGAAACTCACAGCTCTTCAAATAGGAGGAGTTTACATGAATGTTTCATGAATGAAACACAAATAAGACACATAAACCACCCACTTCTTCACTTCCATGACATGTTTACCCAAAAGCGAAACTTGAATTTTGGATATGTCAGGGTGTTTTTAATCAACACAGTGAAGTTTTTGACCTCAGCCAAAAGAGCAGGACTACAGGACAAGTTAAAATGTAAATAAATCGATCACTAAGCATTTGTCTTATTTTTGCACATGTGTGTGTCATTCTCCAGAAGGCACAGAATAGGACAGAATCAGAAAAGTTCACACATTGCCACATCTGGATACAAAATAAGTCATATTGTTTAGTATTTGTATTAGTAGTATAGTAGGACGGGTACATGGTGGTCATGAAGGGATGGACATGATCAGAAACAATGTTCAGGTCGCCCGTGGCATTTAAACGATGCCCAATTGACACTAAGGGACCTAAAGTGTGCAAAGAAAACATCCCCCCACACCATGACACCACTACACCACCAGCCTGCACAGTGGTAACAGGGCATGATGGATCCATGTTCTCATTCGGATTACGCCAGATTTTGACTCTACTATTTGAATGTCTCAACAGAAATCGAGACTCATCAGACCAGGCAACATTTTTCCAGTCTTCAACTGTCCAATTTTGGTGAGCTCGTGCAAACTGTAGCCTCTTTTTCCTATTTGTAGTGGAGATGAGTGGTTCCCGGTGGGGTCTTCTGCTGTTGTAGCCCATCCGCCTCAAGGTTGTGCGTGTTGTGGCTTCACAAATGCTTTGCTGCATTCCTCAGTTGTAACGAGTGGTTATTTCAGTCAACGTTGCTCTTCTATCAGCTTGAATCAGTCGGCCCATTCCCCTCTGACCTCTAGCATCAACAAGGCATTTTCACTCACAGGACTGCTGCATACTGGATGTTTTTTTCCCTTTTCACACCATTATTTGTAAACCCTAGAAATGGTTGTGCGTGAAAATCCCAGTAACTGAGCAGATTGTGAAATACTCAGACCGGCCCGTTTGGCACCAACAACCATACCACGCTCAAAATTGCTTAAATCCCCTTTCTTTCCCTTTCTGGCATTCAGTTTGGAGTTCAGGAGATTGTCTTGACCAGGACCACACCCCTAAATGCACTGAAGCAACTGCCATGCGATTGGTTGATTAGATAATTGCATTAAGGAGAAATTTAACAGGTGTTCCTATTAATCCTTCAGGTGAGTGTTCGCTCTTTTAACAACTACAGCTGGAGAAATAAAGACATGTTATTGAGTTACCAATGGCTAAGTCCTTTTTTTAACTGAAGCTTCCCTAGCTGCAAACCAGAACTTGAACATATAATTAGCAATAATAATAATAATAATACATCTGTTTTATATAGTGCTTCTCACAGTAACTCAGACACAGACAAACTCAAGTAGTGAGGAAACATTTTGGGGCATTACAGGCTCTGAGGAAAAGATGATCTTTGAGCTTTGAGCTGTTTTTTGAAGGTGTTTAGTGAGTTTGAGGCTGGGGGCAGTAATGGCAAAGGCTCGCTCCCCCATAGTCTGGTGCTTTGGTTTGACTGTGGGAGTGGGGAGGTAAATGAGATATGGAGGGGCCTGTGTATGTGCTTATGACTTGAGTGAAAACATAACCAGTTGGGCTGATAACAGAGCAGAAGAGTCTGTGATGGAGTGTGTGAAAAATCTTACCAAAACTGAGACATTTTCTCTTTCTTTCTTAGAAGTTGAGGTTAATTGAATACTTCTGTTCTCCCAGGACCACATGCTGATACCGGAGATATCACTTCTGTACACACTGTATCTCCTGTGGCATTTATTACCACAGCACAGTGCCCACTTCTGTGTTTTCTAAAGGCCGACACTTGCATGCAGCATTTAATTATGATTATGGAATATGATGTGGCACTTACAGATCTTTAGAGATGGTTAAATGTGTTTTGTTAGCAAAAACCCCAAAAATATCGCTTTGAAAGATAAAATATTTTATTCACTTGGATTTCAATCACAGGAAACCCACACAACCCTTATGTTCTTGAGGGAATTGGTCACGTGACCTCCTTTATGTTTTGAAGTTTAGAAAATATAGTTGTTAAACATTACAAAATTGGTAACTAAGCAAATTAGACTATAAGAAAGGGATTATGAAGTATTTTTTATGCCAGTCGTTTTCATGTAGTCCATTTTGTGGCATGCGCAATCCTCAGCTCCAGTGTTAAATTAGTTCTTATCTTAGTTCTATATCCCGAAATGTTAGTCCTGGAGGTGTTAGTGATTTGGCAAAGTTTCATGCTTGTACCATAAAAGCGAACTATTTTGGTCCTTGGCGGCTCTACTATTATGAAGTGCAGACAGATTTTAAAACGAGACTTAATCGCTTATAACAAGGTGGGACGGAATCTAAAATGAGTTAAGTGCGTTAGTATTTCCCCAGCTCATAAACATAATTGATTAATCTTTTTAGTCTCATGGATGTCCAGTGGAGATGTGCTTTGAACCTTAGTTCCTCCCCGCTGCTGTCGTCCCTGTGGTGGGTGGTTCTGTGCGTCCTGCACCGGAAGCGCTGCTGCAGCTCTGCACGTTCAAAGCGGCTCCGCGCAGTCCTGATTTCACCTTTGCGATGGCGGAGCCGGGTCCTCGGGAAGACGTGGTTCCCGATGAAGAGAAGGAGTTTCAGAACATTTTAGCTGAAATAGGAGGAAAAGAAAAGATATACCTGGTCAGCGACGTTGGCAAAAGTAAAGAGGACGATGACGCCGGCATTTTGCAAGAGTTTCTTAGCGGTGTTTTTGGTCAAACCAGCTTCCCAAACGGACAACCGCATTCCGCTCTAAGTTCTAGTCACTGTGACATTGAAAATGAAAAGCCTACATCCTGCAAAACAGGACCAGCCACGGAGCTGCCTTTAACTGTGAGACCAAATGCTATTACCAACTCGAATGAAGAAAAAGGGAGAGAAAAGCGCAACGGCAGCCAGAAAACTGTGTGGAGAAGGGACATTTACAGCACAAAAAGAACTATCGACTGCCCTGTCATTATATTCATTTTTAGGAATACTTTTTTAAACTGTCATGCAAATCTGGTGTGCTTAAAAGAGATCCTCAGGGACGTAAAGGCGCGGACAAAGCGTGCCAAAAATGCACAGCCGGCTCTCATTGGATTAATACGCTCGAGTTTGGAGAGCGCAGAGACCAAGCAGTGCGCGGGGGTCCTGGAGAACATGATGCGCTCTGTGTTTCACAGACATGTCCCAGACTCTATATGGATTGGGACTTTCATTCCCAAAAAAGAAGAGGAAATACTTGAAATCAAGAGAAACGTCTGTAAAGTCATCTACTCGTCCAGAACAGCAGGTGTAATCGCACACAATGCTTTAACAGGGTTCTCAGCTTTAGGACATTGATTAGTTTTAAAAACAACATAAGGTTTTAATTCTAGACAAACAATGTGAATCATATTCATGAGGGAATTCTCATAGCAGTTTGTATGCACTCCATTATTTTGGTTAATGTAGGCGTTGACATTCACAAGACCTCATTTACAACTTTAGTCCACTCAGAGGCTTCAAACAAAGCGCCATTCATTCACTGAACCATCACTGCCCTTGTGATAAACTGTGTGGTAATCATGTCTTATTATCTTCACAGATTATACAGGGCATAGAGGGAACCCGCTTCTCTGGCCATTGCAATGTTTACTCAAACCCAACAGAAGAGCACCAAGAGGCCGGCCAAAGAGCAACTCTACAGACAACTGGCAAACAGGTAGCAGTGCTGTGCCAAATAACCATTTGAATAGTTTGGTCCATAGTTCAGATTAGGGTTGGTTCTACATTAACAGTGGAATAAGAATGGTGCTGTACCAAATTACCCATATTCATAGCAGAAAAAATACTACTCCACTGTGTTGTACTACTCCACAATTGTATTTTACATGTGTTTAGGTAATCCCAAGGACCTAGAGGAGAACATTCCCTTGAAAACCCATAACCAGTCGATGGGACCTCATGTGGTGGATGAAGATTCAGCTGTAAAAGACGGCTAACATAGTCTTGTGGACATTAATGCTTGTATTTTTGTTGTAACAATAAACATTTAAAGATAGTTTAGGTGGTGGATTGCCACCAGGAATTTTAAATGTATATCTACTTGAAATGTATTTGTATTTATTTAATATACACAAAAGAACAATAAGGACTTCATTTTACAGAGACTGACAGTAATTGCATTTGTATAGATTTTATGTGTACCATCAATACTTAAACACATTGGTTATTGTCTTTTCTGTGAGTGTTAACCAGCATTGCTGAGTGCACATGTTAAATTATGAATAAAAGTCACTAATATTTAAATGTTTGTTTTTTTTTTGTTGTTTTTTTCTCAGCAAGCAACATTAGCAATCCTAACATTAGCATTTCTTAAAAGCTGAGGTTTAGGCCTTGTTGTGTGTGGAATAAGTGAAAAAGTGTGAAAAAGTTCTAGGATGCTTTTTTTAAAAATTGTTTTATTTTTTAATGTTAATAAACGATTTTCCAGTTCACACACAAAACACATCTAATATCTTAATGACAAATTTGATTCCCAATATCAAAAAAACGTGCACCAGTGGCAAAAGCTGAAATAATCGTTGTAGTAATTATAAGTAGTAATAAGAAAAATAAGTAATGAAGGTGGTAGTAGCATGGCACAGTGATTTGACATTTACAGACTTCAACAGAGTCAGGCTGTTAATTCCGCCTGTTCACAATTTGATACATTATTTAGAAAGGATGTTGAAGCATATTTATAGCTCCATTTAAACACCCCATAACTATCCCGTGATAAACTGTATGTACACTACACTGCACTACTACATCTGCTGAACAAATATTGGAGCAGGTGATAAATATTTCCTTGTTTTTAATTTATCATAAGGCATGAATAGGACAGCCTATTTTTGGGTCCTTTACGGGGGCCTTGCTTCGGCATCAGACAAAAAAAGAAGTTAGCAGCGGCTGCGACAATCTGGTGTTTTGCTTCTTTCAAAATCGTAAACACAATTTTTTGTGATTTTTAACCCCAGCAGGGATATCAAACCGTCACCCAAGACGCGGGTCTGCGGGGGCTTTTGGAGCTAACCATGATTACATCCGCCGGTACATATTTTTATGTTGGTTACTGCGAGTGTGCGAGTGTAGCTAGCTCCCATTGAATTAGCTGAGTCACACAGCGTACTTATTCACTTGTGCTATGCTAATATCAATATGTCTGCTGTCAGAATAACTCTAACTGTTTTTTTTACGTCCCAATTACAGCTTAATAGTTTTTAGTGTTTATTTTCTGATTGTTTACAGTACAGTCTGGAGTTTTATGCTTTCTAATGTTGTCACTGCAGAGTTTGGACGTGCACCACTGAGCATCACCACTGAGTATCTCAAGAAAGTGGTGTTCCTTACATTAAATTAAGAAATATGTTTGTTTGTAATATGGCTACTTGTGATTTGACCTTAATTTTCCTTAATAAGCAATGTTTTTTTGTTTTGTTTGTTTTTCAGCTGGGATCATTTCACTTCTTGATGAAGATGAACCACAGCTCAAGGTATATTGATACAAATGTGTCTTTTAACATAATTTATTGAAGGGACTGTGATTTCAATCCTTCATTTTAATAGCTTTTAACTGAAGTTTACTGTATGCTCACAATTGTTCACGTTCTTATTAGCAGACATGTATTCTTGAGCTTTGTTTCAGTGGATTATAATATCTTTCTTTTGTAGGAATTTGCTCTTCACAAACTGGACTCTATAGTCAATGACTTTTGGGCTGAAATTTCAGGATCAGTTGACAAAATGCAAGTAATTGTTTATGGTGACTTTTTAATGTAGCAAATGTACCATTCTTACTCCTTTTTTGTAATGTTCTTTTTCCAGTGAGGTCTTGTATGAAGATGAATCATTCCGTAGTAGAGAATTTGCAGCTCTTGTGGCCTCAAAGGTTTTCTACCACCTGGGAGCTTTTGAGGAGTCATTGAATTATGCTCTTGGAGCTGGAGATCTTTTCAATGTAACTGATGACTCTGAATATGTGGAGACCATCATTGGTGAGTCTCAGTAAAACAAGTTTACACAACTGAAAGCTTCTTGTGTTAAAACTATGCTTTTATCAATTATTGCTTTTAGCCAAATGTATTGACCACTACACAAAGTTGCGGGTGGAGAATGCTGAACTACCTGAAGATGAGGAGAAGAAAAGCATTGATCCCCGCCTGGAGGGCATTGTCAACAAAATGTTTTTGCGTTGTCTTGATGACCATAAGTACAAGCAAGCCATTGGTATTGCCTTGGAAACGAGACGACTTGACATGTTTGAAAAAACCATCTTAGAATCGGTCAGCCATTTTTATCAAACAAAATTTGAGAAGCTCTGATTTGACACCTATAACCAAGCATTAACTTTCTCTGTCATACAGAACGATGTGAGTGGCCTTCTTGCTTACAGTTTGAAGGTTTGCATGTCTTTGATGCAAAACAAGAAGTTTCGTAATGAAGTTCTGCGTGTCTTGGTTAAACTCTATATGAATTTGGAAAAACCGGACTTCATTAACGTTTGCCAGGTATTCTTAGTTTTATTATGTTCGCTTTGCGCAAATCTTTTTATTGGAAACCAGTCAGTTAATTTTTTTTATTCTTTTCTAGTGCCTGATTTTCCTGGATGACCCTCAGGCTGTCAGTGACATTTTGGAGAAACTGGTGAAAGAGGACAATTTACTTATGGCATATCAGATTTGTTTTGATCTTTACGAGAGCGCCAGCCAGCAGTTCCTGTCCTCTGTGATTCAGAATCTTCGCACAGTTGGAACACCTATTCCATCTGTTCCTGGATCCACCAACACAGGCACAGTGCCAACATCAGACAAAGACAGGTGAAAATATAAAATGTAGCCAGCGCTGCTATAGTAGCTTTATCCATCTTTGCTAATATGTTAAACCTAACATGACAAGCTTGTTTTTGAGACAGTGAGGCAATGGACACTGACGATAAGCCAGGAAGTTCCCCTGCTGGAAAACCAATCGACTCTGTAAGCTTAACTTAAATTATAGGTTTGTAGATGTAACAAATGCTTTCTGAAGGAGTCATTGTTCTGCTTTGTTTATGTAGAAAGATGACCCTAAGGACCAGAATGCCAAGATGATTAAAATCCTAAGTGGAGAGATGGCTATTGAATTACATTTGCAGTTTCTAATTCGAAACAACAACACGGATTTAATGATTCTGAAAAACACAAAAGTGAGCTAAACAACATAGTTTGTGTACCACCGTCTTAGTTTAGATGCCTAAATGTAATGTTCTGACTCTTTTGTTGTAGGATGCAGTTCGAAATTCTGTTTGCCACACAGCCACAGTTATCGCCAATTCTTTCATGCACACAGGAACCACAAGTGACCAGTTCCTCAGGTATATGCACAAAAGCAGCATTTAAAGGAATAGACTTAAAAGATTAAACTTTTTTTTTTTTTTTTTTTTAATGCACTTTACTGTATTTAGTCTGAAATGGTTTAAGGGAAAATCTGGAATGGTTAGCCAGAGCTACTAACTGGGCAAAATTCACAGCAACAGCAAGTCTTGGTGTAATCCACAAGGTATGACAACATTATTGAGTATGTGTCTAAAATATATTTACTTGTGTAACAAAAAAAAATCTTTGTCTCTAGGGTCATGAGAAGGAGGCACTTCAACTAATGGCCACCTACTTGCCAAAAGACACCTCTCCTGGCTCTGCCTATCAGGAGGGAGGTGGTCTTTATGCTCTGGGACTTATTCATGCTAACCACGGTGGTGATATTATCGACTACTTGCTAGGACAGCTTAAGAATGCAAGCAATGATGTACGTTTGTTTTACACAATTCACTGTACATTTTCTGGCACCACTTTAATCACTATTCTCAATGTTTATAACTTAGATTGTTCGTCATGGAGGTGCTCTTGGTCTTGGGTTGGCTGCTCTGGGAACAGCACGGCAGGATGTTTATGACCTGCTCAAGTCAAACCTCTACCAGGATGATGCTGTCACTGGTGAGTGGGTGACACAGCAGTGTGATGTCAACTTTGGTCTGATGAGATTTAATGTTGTATTTTAAATGTGTTTCCAGGTGAAGCGGCAGGTTTGGCCCTGGGGTTGGTCATGCTTGGCTCAAAGTCCGCCCAGGCCATTGAGGACATGGTCGGCTACGCTCAGGAGACGCAGCACGAGAAGATCCTTCGTGGGCTGGCCGTGGGCATTGCTCTGGTTATGTATGGACGTATGGAGGAGGCAGATGCACTAATAGAAAGCCTGTGCAGGGACAAGGTATTATTGATATTATTTTGTGAAGACTTGACCCTACAACTGTGATAAATACCAATCCTGAAAGTCGCTGTGTGTTTAAATATGGCAAAAACAGAGCTAGTTTATTTTTTGCAGCCGTCCAGAGTTCTTACTCACCTTCCTTATTAAATGCGATGAGTTTAACTTTTTTCACAACTTTTAGTGGGGAGTTTTGCAGTCATGATAAGCATACAAGTTCCTCATTTTGACTAGGGCAAAACAAACTGCTCAACCTGGAAAAAAATATCTACTCACTTAAGCAGGGGAGCTCGCTTTTATGAACTTGTATTCTCTCTTTGCTAGGACCCTATTCTGAGACGCTCTGGTATGTACACAGTCGGCATGGCTTACTGTGGCTCGGGAAACAACAAGGCCATAAGACGCCTGCTGCACGTCGCTGTGAGTGTCTCCTGTTTGACCATTTTCACAACACATACACAGTAGCAGGACAGGTTTATTGTGCTGACAAAAACTTAACTAAACAGAACTATATCTGAAGCCTGAACTTTGTAAATAAAATGTGCAGCTGTTTTGATTCATGGAGTTATTGCTATTAATTTGTGGAACTAATTATCCTTGTAATTTTTATTTACTGTATGACCAAAACCTGTTTTGTACAGACTATAATAGCAAGATCATTGTTTTGTCATTTTAACCCATTGTCCAGCAGGTGGTGCTCTACTCATGTAAAACTTTGAATAATTTTTTTATTTATGTTTTTTAGGTAAGTGATGTGAACGATGATGTCAGGAGGGCAGCTGTGGAGTCCATTGGCTTTATCTTGTTCAGGTAAGAATAGATATTTTAAATATACACTGTAACATGTTCACCCGTTGCCACCACAAGAACCAGTGTTAAAATGTAAACACCTTAATTTTAATGTTTGAGATGACAGATGATGTTTCAAACCCCATATTTTAATCATGCCAATTATTGTTACTGAGTCTTCCAGACTGTTTGGAATTCATACCACTTTTAAACCACTGCTCTGAAAACATTTATAAGCCATTTATGGTTCTATGGTCAAGGGGCTGCAAGAAACTGCATATAAATCTTTTGATGTTTATAAAGACCAAGACTAAAACTCAGTTGACCTTTTTTACACCATGCAT
>KN501612.1:2817-15256 GCA_000787155.1 Scartelaos histophorus | reverse complement strand
TCTCTTTTCCTCCTCCTTCTCCTCTGGTGCCCCAGTGATGGAAGGTGGTCGGTGTTGTTCCTCAGGTTCACTGGTTCCAGTGATGTCTGGATTTGGTCGACTTTCTTCATTCTGGATGGTAGATGTGGAGACAATGTCTCTTCGGATTTGGGTTAGACTTCGCTCACTTGGGTCTACTGGTGACTTGAAGCAGTGTGATGAGTGATACCACACTTTAGATGTTCCTTTTTGGACTTGTACTGATCTTCCAGTGGACTGCAGAACTTGGTATGGTCCAGTTTGATATGGTTGAATCCAGTTGTTTCGTTTGTGCACTTTTACATAAACCCAAGATCCTGGAGAGGTATTTATATCTGCATCGACTTCTTCTAGGTCATGAGTTCTCCGTCTACAATTATGCAGCTGTTTCACTATTTCTTAAAGCTGCTGAACATATGTGTGATGTTGTTGGTCTCATTTTATGAACGGTATATCTCCTTCATCTCTTTAAGTTCAGCTTGGTATTTCTGCAATTGCAACTTCACAGCAGCCAGCTCCAATTCTTGTTTCTTTTCTTCAATCTCATTTTTATCTTTCTGCCTCTTGTTTATTTGATGATTGCAATGTGCATCAAATTCTTCTTCAGGTTTACTGTATAGTCCCATTATATTCTGCAGGGCTTTTTGAACAGAGTTAGGCAAACCTTTGACCAGCGTAGACCGGAACATGACTGACATGCCAGTTCCTGCTTCAATTTGTTCTCCCGTGACATCATGATTTAGGTTTGTGGCACGCTGTTTGTAGCTGTAATAATCTTCTTTGTCTCTCATCTGCATAGACAATAACTCATCAGTGACAATACATGGAAATCTTGTCCTGAGTTCTCCCTCCAGGGTGTCACAGAAGATGTGAAGGGCGCGGTTGTTCTGTAGCTGTATTCTCGCACTTTTGATGTTTTCGGCAACTGTTTCATCAGCAGCTTTGATTAGAGCAGCTTGTATGTCTCCCCAACACAGTCTATCTCCAGCTGTTTGTTTCAGCAGAGCTCTCATCCATGGTACACCACCTCTGGTCAGCTTAGGCAGTGTAAGCATCAGGGCACTCCAGTCCTTCAGTGAGAATGGCTGGTAAACCACTTGTTGACCATCCGTTCTTATGGGGTAGACAGCTGCATGTTCTTCTTGTTTCTGTCTCACTTCTGCCGCAACATTCCATCCTGCTCTATCCTCCTTACTCTCTGACAGGGAACTTCTGTTTGACACCGTTATTATCCCTTGGTCAAGCTCTGTTTGTCTTCCCGTGTGTCTTTCATCACTTCTTTGACTCAGCTTCTTCCCAGTTTCTAAGATGTGAGTCAGTACAAAAATATTTGTGTTTCATATAAATCATTTCTTGAGGTCGCTGACATGCATAAACCAAAATTTAAATTGTAACAAATAAGTTAAACACGGTAAACTTAACCAAAGAAAATGGCGTCTAACAAGCACAAAGTCACAAGAGTCAATCGCAGGTATGACCTCTATTCACATTGATGCAGGCGGCCATCCTTCGGCGCATACTCCTGACTAGACAGACCCAGTAGCATAGTGGCATTGATACAGGTGGCTGATTGTGGGTTGGGAACAACCTGTCAGCTTTTCAGGAGGCGATGAAAACAAGAGTCCGGAAGTCCAGATGCAGCTTAATGTATAATATTTATTTGGTTTAGGCAGAAAATACAGGTTCACCTCTAGGGACTCTCCACTCACATCTCTGCAGCTCCCTGCAGTAGGCACACATTTACACTGTCATTTTGGCAAACATCAGCTTTCTTTACATGACTTGGATTCCATGTTTGGTATGGTTTACAGCTTGAATTTAAATAACATGAACACCCCAGTCTTTTAAACTGTACATATATGGCCCTACTCTCTGGTCCACTGTACCTGCTCTAAACATAAATATCCATGTTTACCCTTGTGTCAGCCTTTCACTGAAGCAACAGGCTCCATGCATTTTTAACCCCTGTCTCACATGTCACATGCAGACTCTTTGTCTAAGAACACACAGATTATGAAATCATGCAGTCTTTCAAAGAAGACACAGATTATAAAGATATCATTCCCACAATTGATTATTACGATATTATTCCCACAAACCCATAAGCCTGGTGATCTCACTGTAGCTCAAGCCAGCTTCCAGCATACCGGGTGGCACGGTGGCCGAGTGGCAACACTCATGAGTCACAGCAAGAGGGTTTGATCCCCGGGTCGCCCGGGCCTTTCTGTGTGGAGTTTGCATGTTTCCTCCCCGTGTCTGGATGGGTTTCCTCCGGGTACTCCGGTTTCCCTCCCCCATCAACCAAAAACATGCAGCACCCCTATGAACCCCTATGAACAGTTTACAATCTGGGACCATTGGGGAGTTCCTCCCTCCTGTGGGCTCACCACCTGCAGAGGGGTTCATAGGGTCTGGGTCTGGTGCACAGAGTAATGGGCAGCATGATGCCCCCGAGAATTTTAGCCATGATCAAAGAGATTTAAGTATTGCAATTAACTGTATCAGAGATATCTCAGATCTGTATGGGGTATTCTGGGTTATGTGTATGTGAGTAAATCTGTCCTGTTGCCACCAACATATGGATTCACATTCAGCAACTCATCCAGACCAAAACCAGACATGTGATCAAATCCACAAAAGTGACAGCCCATTTTTCTTCAAGAACCCATCCAATCTTAAAGCTCTTTGCTTCCTCATTCAGACTCTTATCATGATGGCATCATATCTACAAAACCAAATGGACTCAAAATATAATGACATACATCAATATGTCCAGACAATAAAAAAAAGGTTAAAACCAAAAAAAGCTATCAAAACATACAATATCTACAAGAAATATCTATGATTTAACAGTATTATTTTCCCCTGTATTTTATTTAAGCAATTTGCATTTTTTCCTCTTTCAATTGCTTTTTGTATACCGCCTTATATTTCATTTGTATAATTTTGACATCCCTAGTTATCCCATGCCTTGGTGTCTGTATTTGATTCTGTTATGGGGATAAAAAGTAGGCTACATAACACTGCAGTTACACACAAAATGTATGCAGGTGTAATTTCTACATTAGGGCATTCAAATACGTGTACATAATAAACTGGCCAGAGGACAAGGATTGTAAATGTGGGTAAAGCGGTCCTGTTGTCACTTGAAAGCTGGGATTGTTCTGAAATGTACGGTGTCCCTGTAAAGAGAACTGTGACTTACGTTGGGTTTTCCCTCATTCAACATCAAACTGCAATCTCAACTTCAACTATTCAATTGTGGCCATACCGGCTTAGCAAAGCCTGATCTCGTCAGCTCTCAGAAGCTAAGCAGGGCCGGGCCTGGTTAGTACTTGGATGGGAGATCACTGGGAATTCCAGGTGCCACAGTGGGGCGCCAGTGGTAAAAACTGTCGTTGTGTCCTTAGGCAAGGCACTTCACCTACATTGCCTAGTATGGAAGTGGTGTGTGTGTGTGAATGATGGTGGTGGTCGGAGGGGCCGATGGCGCAGATTGGCAGCCTCGCTTCCGTCAGTCTGCCCCAGGGCAGCTGTGGCTGCAGTAGCAGCTTATCACCACTGAGTGTGGAGTGAGAGAATAATGAACTGTAAAGCGCTTTGGGTGTCTTGAAAGGCGCTATATAAATGCAAGGAATTATTATTATTATTGTTAATCAAGTTAAAAGTTCAATATGTGGCTAATATGAGATTTGTTGATATATGGTAGAATTCTGATGGCAAAGGCTGAGGTCAAGGTCAGTATATATTTCTCTGGCCCTTAATATCCCCAGTAATATATGTAAAAAACTCGATAAACTACTCCTCATCAACTTCATCTGGTCAAATAAAGCCCTATATATGAAATGCATTGAGTAACCAAATGGGATATGGAGGGTTAGAGGCTCTCAGTTATAAGACTATTAATAATAACAATAGTAACAATTGTAATAATTTGAGAATAACAATAGGATTGGTATTCTCAAAAGAGAAACTTCAAGCACCAAAAAGAAATTCATATTCACAAGTTGAGAACTCTTTATTTTATTTTTATATTTTTGTGAATGTGAAATGTTATAATTTTTTTATTTGAATTTTCTTGATCAAGAATTTGGCATGCACATCTTAAGTGACATTTACCTTTCCCCATTCAATCAGATTTATTTCAATAATGCATGTGGAACAAACCATCAAAGCCTATGATTTAATACTCAATTAAATTCCACTCAAAATGTTTCATAAGAAATATATATATATTTAAATATATAACTTACAGTCATGTTTTTTTTTGCAATACAATTGTAAAATAAATTGGGATTTTCAGTTGATATGACTGGTTCTGACTGTTCTTTCGATTTGTTCATTCAGAAGAACATTTTACGTAAAGAACATACTTTGTGAATGCCAAAAACTTGCTTTATTTGAATTTTTTTCTTCAAACATTTTCATGTAAAAAACTTTACCACTTTAACAAGATGCTGAGAGAACTCTGCGCCAGAATCATAATGCATTCTTAAGAAACCTAATGAATGACAGTTGTGCTTTTTTCACCAACATTCAGCTACGGACACTATGACTTATTTACATAATAATGCATAGGCTATGTTAGAAACACCCTCTGACAATAAGTGAAGGCTTCCATAGTTTTTGCAGCACGTTTCGTGAGTAGCTGACCCGCGATAAATATCGAAGGAAGCAGCAGGAGTGGCAGCACATACACGGTCATTTGGGATGATGGGGGTGCTGGGGTGTTGAGTGTGGTTACCAGGCGCAAGGCTTTATAAGTGGCACATATGGAGAGAGCACAGGGGCTGGGGTAGACTGAGGCCATCATTGCAGCCTTTACGTTTACAGACTTAGCCCTTAAGACTACATGCTCTACAAAAGAATGTGAGAATCACAATTGTTTATTAGAGACCACCACACCACGGCATCAAAGAGACCACCACAATTTGATGCTCACATCTTCAGTGTTTGTTACATTAATTCTTGTGGCTGTTGTATTGTTTGTCCACATAAACAATACTGAACTTGCTGTATATAGCTTTTAATTGAAAAATAGTTGTCACGTAGTGCTTCATAATCACTGCAGTGTTCATGAAATTACAAAGAAAATGATACAGTCTCATGGTTTTAGTGGAGCTATGACCAGCCTGTAGTGTTAAAGTGACGATCTGGTGTCATGAGAGATGCTCCCCTTCTTCCTGCCCTGGGATCACTGTGAGTGGGTGACATGGTTGTTCTTGCACAAAAAGTGGTGAGTGGGGACATTCCGGTAGGTTCTGTAAGGGCTAGACAGAATTACTGTAAAAGATTGGTCATATGAAATGAATATCATCTGTACTTTCAGTCCCAGCCTACTATACAATTTGTATTCTAAACAAATACCCACAAAAGCCACACAGTCAGATCTAGTCACAAGATTTTCTTTGATATAAAGGTTTTGGGTTTTTTGAGTTTTTGCCTGCTGAGAAAGAAAGGTGAACATAGAATATTCTGGGAAGTCATCAATTTGCTATCTTTCTGTGAATGTTTAATCTGTTTGTCCGTTATTGTGTTATTGGCCGATGACTATTGTGGTTTTGCGCAGTACAAAAATAAAATAATTGACAGGAATTGGGTTAATCCTGTCCTGGCTTTTGACTGAGTATTCTGTAGTTATGATTAGTCATAGTAATAGGTTTGATTAAAGTAAGTCCAGTACACTTCGTAGAACAGACCATACAGACCTGAGGCAGTGAGACTTTGGGACACAGGAAGTGGCAGATCTGTTTGTGGTAAATGACTGTAACAACAACAAGTGCCACAGTCAGCGCCAAAGCCACAAATATGACCACTGCAGTCACCCAAGGAGCAGAGGGCACTATGGAGATGGAGAAAACAGCATCAGCATGCACAGTCCACACAACAATTACACATTCTGTTCAATGCATTTTAAAAATACATAAATATTGAATAAATTAATATGTATGTCTGAAGGTTTGGGTTAAATTTAAATAATTATTTCTATATATATGTAGATGGAGGCACGGTGGCTGAGTGGCAACACTCATGCCTCACAGCAAGAAGGTTACGGGTTCGATCCCCGTGTCGCCCGGGCCTTTCTGTGTGGAGTCTGCATGTTTCCTCCCCGTGTCTGGATGAGGTTCCTCCGGGTACTCTGGTTTTCCCCCCCCATCAGCCAAAATCATGCACAATACAATCAGGGACCATAGGGGAGTTCCTCCCTCCTGTGGGCTCACCACCTGCAGAGGGGTTCATAGGGTCTAATTTCGACCGCTTGTATCCGTGATCTCGTTCTTTCGGTCATTACTCAGAGCTCATGACCGTGAGAGTAGAAACGTAGATTGACCAGCCTTTCGGCTCAGCTCCCTCTTCACTACAATGGTCCAATACAGCGACCACTGCACCAATCTCATGCTCTGTCCTCCCCTCACTTGTGAACAAGACCCTGAGATACTTGAGGCAGGGACTCTCCACCTACCCACAGGGAGCAAGCCACCCATTTCCGGTCGAGTACCATGGCCTTGGATTTGAAAGAACTGATCTTCATCCCAGCCGCTTCACACTCAGCTGCAAACCGCCACAGTGCATTCTGCAGGTCCTGGTTCGATGAAGCCACCAGGACAACATCATCTGCAACCAGTAAGGATGAGATCCTGAGGTCCCCAAACCTGACCCCCTCCAGCCACTGACTGCACCTAGAAATTCTGTCTATAAATACATTGAACAAAACCGGTGACAATAGGCAGCCCTGGCAGAGTCCAACACGCACCAACCCTAACCCTATAGACCTGACCAGTGAGGCTGAGGAGTGTGATTCACCTATAGTTGGAACACACCTTCCAGAATGTTTCATATTATTTCAGTGTGTTTATGTCTACACCAAAAATCTCTAGACAGACGACCATAGAAGACCATAAGACAGCGTCACTGTACCATTCTACAAAAGCACAATTTACAAAGCTTTGACAATTTTTTTTAAGAAATTAAATTGTATTAAATTATCTTAATTGAAAATTCACAGATCTGAACTAGTTAATTGCAAAGTGAATCAGTGGCTGACACTAAATCATGTTTGTGAACAGATGATTACCTGGACAGAGGAGAATTATGGAGAACTGTAGGTAGACCCTTTGGATATATACGCGCACACATTCCACACTATATATGTATTTACCAATGAAGAGCATGATTTTGGTAGAGTTTTGGTTCATACTATCTGACACTGCAGGCTGTGACTAGATGTGGATTCATTATTACGCTCATTGACTTTGAGACCCTGGAAAGGCTCCGCATTGGGTGTTCTCAGGTGGACATAAATTTCACGCTGCACACTGCTACTTCAGGTCTTATATTTTAACAGTAAGGTGACACCCTTCGCTTTATTTGGAAGCATATAGAACGTGTTGAACATGTTCAACATAAGCGCAGTCATGACGAGTGAGCACCTCCACTGATAATAAATTGATGTGGAGTATGTATTGACTCATTGAAGCGTGATTTAACACAAGGAACTGAAAGAAGGCACCGAATGAACGCGAGTTTTTTAGAATCAGTACCTGGTAACGAGGAACCAAGTTTACTGTGCAGCCTATAGACTTCCCATGTAACGTCAGTTCTACAGAGTACTGGCTCTAAAATATTTGAAATACAATGTGTTATGTGATAAAGTTTCTTTAACTGTGAGTGAGGATCCAAGAGAAGGACTTAGAGATTGTACATTTTTAATGCTCATATAAAGTCAAAATTTCCTTTAACAGACAGAAAGTAACATCTTATCTACAATTGGGATAATATTGCATTGAATACAATATTTCATATGCTGGCTGCAGCGGTTACTTGGAAAATGCAAGAACCTCCGCTCTAAAACAAAATTTTATGTCAGCAGAGAAAGTCTAAAAGCATTTTTGCCACAGCAGCCCTTCTATAGAGGGATTCCAGCTGACGTCACAAAATCCTGCGACGCCATCTTGTCAGGTAATAAAACCGCTCGGTTTTGTTTTTGTAGATGTTTCTCAAGTATTTCGTGTATATATCGCTGTAAACAATGGTGGAATCTTGCTGTGCTGAAGGATGTACAAATACAAGGCAAATAAAGAAGGACAGCTGTAGTACATCGGAATATATTCCTTTTTATCGTATCTCATGTCCCATATCGCCAAAGAAGGTGGCTGGCTGCCATAAACAGAAAGGATTTTAATGCAACAAGTTACACTCGACTCTGTGGGAAACATTTTATCACTGGTAAGTTTTAGAAACAAACACATTTAATAACATACAAAGTTTTGCATATTTAGGTCGTCATACTATTTATCATTTGATTATAATATAGAAAACATTTCAAAGTATTCATGAAGTCAGTAAATCGTGTTTATTTATGAAGTAAGTAAACTGAGTATAGGCAGAATAAAATCGTTTTACAAAGGAGATAAGTAATAAGATCAGGATACTCGATGTCGGGTAAATTTCCAGAATCCGTAACAGATTTAAGTCCATAAAAAAACAACTTGTGGTACAACATAAGGGTCAGTGATACCGATATCACTTAGTTTTCTTTCAAATCTTTCACGTTCCGAACTGCTTAAATGTTTGGTAAATTCGGAAACTTGTTTATTATCCATTTTCTTGCCCAACGTTTACTTTATGGTAAGGGTTTCTTTCCGAACAATATGGCGCTGATCGCTAAAAAGTCACGTAACTGGAATCCCTCTATAGGATGACAGCAGCCAGGACTATACTCTCTCATAATTTCATCAATTCTATAGAAATAAGTTTTGCAAAAAAGATTTTGTTGATTGTAAGACTGCCATCATAAAGAATCACATTAATTCTAAGATTGTGACACCTGCCCATATGGGTCTGGCATCTTGTTGAGCTTGACCTCATATGTGAGTGGATGCAAGACCAAAAATAGTCGCCTCTTTCATCTGGTATAAACTTTTAGTTTTTTTTTTTTTTTTAAATTTTTTTTTTTTTTTTTTTTTTTTTTTTTTTTTTTTTTTAGTATGAAACTTCTGGTATAATCCTTTTTTGTAGTATAAAAGGATTAACTGAAAGGAACAATATACTTGATTACATATTTGAGATAACTCTCAGTCAAGTAATTAGTGCAGATTAGTATTCAGCTAATCCTTTTATGCCATGGATTCCCTGACCCCTGATCCCTCATCCCTGTGACCTGTGGGACTATGGATGGAAATTAGCCATGTGGCTACAATCCGGCATGTTTACATTCGTGCTACAGATGTAAATGACATGTTTGAAGATATTCTTGTAATTCAAGTGTGTGGATTAAATCCCTTCTTAGTGATTTTTTTTTCTCCCATCCTGTCAAACAACCAACAACAAACCAGCCAGCAAAGAGTATTGATTCTACTCCATGCATTTCTTATCTCTCATTGCACAATAATGAATGCAAATTATGATCATCAGAAAAAATAAAACATTACTGATTTATTTTCCATTATATCCCACCACAATGCATTTGGTGTTTGTTCTATTGATTACAGTCTCATGTATTTGGTCAGTTTCCCTAAACACAAGAGCAAAGACAGGGAGACTTTTGCATAGATTTTTACATATCTAATGAAAAGGGAAACAAAACACTCCCCACCTCGAATCTCACCTGTCCACATCAGAGTCTCTCCAGAAGATTGCTTTTAGTTTCATTGAAATTTTGAATGCTTTCTTGACCGTGCAAACAAAAGAAAAAAAAAATCTTCTAACTACTTTTTAGTCATTTTGTAATTGTATTATTTTTATTTATTTATTTTTTAGGCCCATTAAATACTCATGATGCATGTTGTGGTAGAAAGGAATGGGTGGAGCTAGGGCTGTGTCAAAAATCAAAAGGCCGATAAATCCTGATCGCTACCTAGGTTGATCTTGTGCATATGAATCAACAGGTCTATAACCAATCTTGTGGCAGTCAGAGCACATGGTGCTAAAAAGGATACGAAAAAGTAGCGTGGGCTACAGCGCATCTCTTTATGTCTTCTCACCTGTTCATAAATTTTGACTTAAAGCTGCACAATTTGAATAAGTCCGGTGTCTCTCTGCCTGAGTGTCTGCCCAACTCCTTCTCTCTGATCCAGCAGCCTCACCTTTTCTAACGCATGCTTTTAGGCTTAAATGCATTCCAAACTATACATGTGGATTTCTCCGTAATTACCAGTCCTACCAGTTCGTGTAGACTTTCGTGATTCAAATATTAACACAATCTCAGAAAGTATGTGCATATCATATTTGTCATATTTTTAACAATATTTTTTGGGGAGTCATTGCGCCCCTGCTGGCCAACGGTGAAAAATTTCCCATCTCCATATTATACGTTTCTGCTCCTAGTCATGCAAAGAATATAATTCCCAAATTTGGTATAAATCTGATATTGTTGAAATCTATACCTTGCTAGGGGGTGCTATAGTGTACACTTTTAATATGCTTTATAGTGTATTATATTCAGGCTGAGATTATGCATTAATGATTCAAATTTCAGCACAATCAGACTAAGCATGTGTGAACAGGAGCAAATCTTGACATTCAAAATTTGCCAAAATTTGGGTCAAATTTTGTGGCTTTGCTGCACGTAAAACCGTGATAGTTATCAAAATAATTGAGCTAACTTTTGATACAACACTTCTCTAGATGATGTACGGTGATTTTTAGCCCTGTGGGTGAAGTGCCTTCAGAGGAATGCATTAAAATACAACGTGAGCGAAAACGCTGATTTCACATTCAATCCAAGATGGCCGCCTTCTGGATTGTCAGGGGGCGTGGCTGTAATAATATTTAGGCCCGAGCCCCGACAGGGCGTAGGGCCTATTGCTCTCGCTAAGGCAAGCGCATGGGATCGACGAGCGCACGGGCGAAATGGCGAGTACGACGTGCAGCTTCGTCCTCTCACTCGCCCCCGGCATGAACTGCAGTGTCCCAGTAACCCACGCCCAGGGACTTGGCCATATTTGTGACTGCTAAAATGCATTGAAGTCAATGGGAGGGCGGGGGCAAGTCCGACGTGACGGCGAATGACGAGCGCATATGACCTCGTCATGCCCCAATGACCCCACGGTGACGAGGGGAAGACCGAGAGCTTTCAAAAAACGTATAATATGCTGTTCTAAAGTCGACGAATATATTGTTTTTGCTCAAAATATTATTATTAGGCTCGGGCCTAAATAGAGATTGATCAATGATCAAGACATCAATATTCCTTAAGGTTAATAAGTTATTTAAAAGTTACAAATAAGCTAATTGTTGGTAAATAAATATAAGATAAGATATGCCTTTATTAGTCCCACAGTGTGGAAATTAAACAAAATAAAACAAGATAATAGATAATTAAAAATAATTTAAGTATAGACCTAAAATAGACTCTGTTATGTACAATAAAAGTAACAGTGTAGCATATGAACAGAATAAATCTCAGTCAAGTTACTTCAGTATATTATAATGTTATTTACAGTAATATGACTATGTACAGCTGTATTAGACAGGATAAATATCACCTTTGTTCATTTCATATTGGCAAACTGTTAAAAAGATTTGGGTAAAATCATCAGAGTGAGACATCTTCACCTTTGAGGATTGTTTTATTTTCAGTACAGTGAGCGATCTTGTGCTATAGTTGATCATTTTCTCATTTTCTCCACTCAGTTAAAGTGAGGCTCGTTTAACAGAAAATGAAGTTTGAAAGTGCTCTTGTACGCGCTGATTTTGATCCGTGGAAAACTTTCGCCTTTGTAAGTATTTTTATGTTCACAAGCACTTTGATTGAGGTCATGTATGCATTTCATTTTATTTCATGTAAAACATGAACTTGGGGTTGTTCCACAGAGCAAACTATTGCTGTATTACATGTGTATAAGCTAGGTACTTGTATTTTGTACACCAAATCGAATTAAAAATATTCTTCTTTCTGTCTGTTTCAGTGACAATATATATGCACATATAAGAGAACTCCATGAACCAAGAAATGTACGTCATGTGTACAGAGCTTTCTTTACCAGTTCGCTGGCTGTCTAGGATCACATAGTTACATGTCATGAGGAGAGCACAATCAATATAAGAAAATTAAATTGTGATCTTTTTTTGTCCTCATATGGCTCAGCCCTACAGTTCATACTCAGACATGCTTCTCCATGTTCATGATATACCATACATCAGACAGAGGTCCTTGAACAACTTAAACATTTTTGGAAGGGATGTTGTGTATGGGATAGCTGGTATCAATGGGCTAGATGGGCTAACTCCCTCCTGTCTTTTGGAAAATAAATTGTGGTTATAGTTTTTTATTTATTTAATTAGTATTTCGTTATATTTTTAATAGTTATAATGATAGTGATGATATAGTGATGATTAATGCATTACTATTAATAGTGACTTGTGTAATCCATTGATGATCCAGATGGGTTTTGTCACAAAAGAAAAAAAAAAAAAAAAA
>JACN01090018.1:0-15287 GCA_000787155.1 Scartelaos histophorus | reverse complement strand
CTTAATTGTTGGGGTTTGCAGTGTGCACAACAATTTTCTTTATATGATAAGTGATTAATGCTGTGATAAGATCTTTATACGTCTTATCTTAATACATAGCTCTGAGGGATCTTGTCACTTTTAATTGAATCCATATCTAATTGTGAAAAAACAAATGCAAATTATCATTAAATCAGTCCCAATACAAAACATGTGACACTGGCTTTGTTTTCACGTACACCCGAAACCTGATTCTTATCCGATTTCTGTCATGTAAACTGTTTGATGTGAGAAATCTGATTTCTTTTTCATTGTTCGCATTTGATGGTTTAAGGATGTTTAAATTGCAATGTTTAATTGTTTTTTTTTAATATATAATGAGCTTACCTGGAATTGGTTTGTTTCAGTCACATACGTTTGTCCACATCTCTAAAGCTTAAAATGCTCTGTTCCACCTTGTGATGTCATGAAGTGGTAGTATTCAAGTTAACAGCTCCTTTTACCTTTAGTCCAGTAGAGAGATTCCAGAGATGATGCAAATGATTCTAGTGAAGATGTACGGTGATTAAACACAATGGAACACTTGCAGTATTTTAAACCTGTGTGAATGAAACAAAACTGTTTTTGCAGACGAAACAACATTATAACATAGATCAGAAAAATCATGTAATATGGGCCCTTTAATGGTCTTATTTCTACATCCACATGATCTGTCTTTGGTCTGATAAGGTAATGATCTCAAAATCTTCTCACAAACACACATATATAGATATTTTTACCACTGCAGACACAATTCACTGTTTTTCACTGCTTATGTAAACTGCCGCTTCCAATTTGCCAAAATATTCATAATATTTATAGCCGTCTTCTTAAGCACTGGGGACTTCTGTCTAATTGTATTTGTAGCTTTATTTAGTTCAATAAAGCGCTCCACAAAAAGCAGCCGTCCTTGAGATGTGCCCGTCTTCCTCTCGCTCTGTGTTTCCTCTGAGGACCTTTTGACAATGACTTATAAGAAGAGATGGAGCGATTTGATCACCTTCACACCGTCTACTGCTCTGTCTGTGGCATTCAACAATAGCAAACATCAAGGAAAGTTTAGATTATCACGCTTTATTTCTCATCAAAAACATAACAAACACACAAAACCTGCATATCGACACCTTCCTAAAATAATCGCATAAGTCATTTTTTCAGGTTTTTCAGGAAACACAAAAAACTCCCCCCAAAATTTAAATTATGGGATAAATTATGGCAAAGTAAACTTAGGCAAAAGGTGACTTAGGCGATTATTTTAGGAAGGTGATGATATTTAGACTTAAAGACGTAAAGTGTAACTATTAACTTGAAAACTATGACCTGATGACATCACAAGGTGGAACGGAGCATTTTGAGCTTTGGAGATGCAGACAGACTAATACAAAATGACTCAAACATGTGTGAAAGTAACAAAAGCATCTCCAGGTATGTTTTTTTTTATGTGATAACTGTTACGGCCCCAGGCCTTCAGTTTGTATTTTTGTGTGTTTTGCTGCCATTTTGTTCCTGCTGCAAGGGCTCTGGTCCCTGATTGGTGGAGCACCTCTGCACCTGGCCCCGCCTCCAGCCTCCTCCCCCCTATTTAAGAAGATCACAGCTCCTGTTCTGGGCTGTGGCCTTTGTGGCCAGTCTGCCAATGTGTCTCCTGTGTTTGTCTGTCACAATTCAGTTTTGTGCCTTTTGATTTGGTCACTCGATTCTGTTTGTGGGTTTGTGGTTTTCTTTGGGACATTTGTGGTTTTGGTTTATTTTTGTGTCCCTTAGTTAATCACTCGTTTTGGGAACCAATGTGACCTGTTTTAGCACAAAACTTGTTTTATGTTAAATCTGTTGTGTTGTTTCTTAACTTGGTTTAGTTTGTACATATTTTACCATGTTTTGTTAAGTTAACCCTTTTACACACCTGTTAATTAAACCTTACTTATTTATTCCATTTTCCATCTTGGTGTTTTTTTTACTTCCCTCACCCTAGCCGAGCTGGGTCGTAACAATAACAACATTATAACATGGCTTAAAACACAAGAGTCAATTTCACATAATATATGACCTTTACATTGCAGGTCTGGACGGTTGTGGATGTAATGCAATGCACTGCAGTTTGAGTCCATCAGATTGACAGCTCGTGTTGGACACAGAGGTAGATAAGGCAGATAGACACTATTGTCGCGCAGAGGCCACGTGTCCTTTACATTTGGTCCGTTCTTCTGCACCGCTGGGAGGAGCTGTCAGGAGCAGTGACTATGGAGCCCACGGGGAGCCATCTGCAGATCTTCGGTGAAGGTTGGTCTGCCTGCTGGAATGATGGATGGAATGAAAGAGGACAGGAAGTTAGGCACTGAGCAGAGGATGCACAGGACCGCGGACATACTCCAACTCCAGCTTCAAAACATGACAGACAGTAGCTTAGTGAGTGTTTGTCCATCCATCCGGACGTTGCCAGTTCAAATCCCACTCTTGACATAAACATCTGCTTGCTCTTATCTTTTAATGTTCATTTTATTATGATTATTTATATTTACATTTGTTTGTATTGTGATTTTAATGTGTTTCTCATTCTAAAAAGCACTCTGAATTACTTTGTGTACGAAGGCTTTGCTCTTATTTGATTTTACCGGTTTATTGTTTTAGGACTAATATGTTTTAATGTGTGTTTAATGAGTGTTTATTTTATTATTATATTATTATTGTTGCTTTTAGTCTGTATTTGTGCAGCACTTTGGAAACTGTTTATGAAATGTGCTATAGAAATAAAGTGGATTGGATTGGATTGAATTGTGCTATACAAATAAACTTGCCTTGCCATTGGTAAAGCATTCACTCTATTGACGGCAGGTTGGGGGTGTGATTCCAGCTCTCACAGATGAATCCTATCGCTGTGTCCTTGCCCCCTGTGTCTGCATACACTGTTAAATAAATGTGTGTGTGAATGTGTGAGTGGTTCCTTGATGTAAAGGCCCTTTGAGTGAGATTATGTAACAAAGGCCAATAGAGCAATCGTTTTTGCCAATTTTGAATATAATAATCTGATAACGTAGCGAGCCAATGACATAAGAAGGTCTTGCCAATAATGTAATACACAAGATACAAATCAATTACATATTCATATTACTCCTAAATTGAGCTTTCAGGCAAGTATGTGGGTCAGTGACGTTCAACAGGCTAATTTTAAAATTTGGTTTCTACTGAACTTTTTCAAATATTTGCAATGTCAGGTCTGTATAAATCTATGTTTGACATTTATATGAAGCATTTTCAGTGTTTTTTTATGAACATGAATTGGCTACAACCTTAAAAAATGTCATGTGGTACGACCGAGAATAACCTTAAAATAGTTTTATTTTTTAAAACATTGTTGGGATGTTCATCTAAGTTCTGAGTCATATGAACATAATATTACAATTTGAAAACATGTATTTGTTTATATGTTATTGTATATTGTAGCAGGATTCTCCAATGAAATCAGGCTCAGTCAGGAAATGCGTTTTTTGGTGTGGTTTATTGAACTCTTCCACAGAGCAAAAAGGTGCAAATATATTTACAGTGATTTAAAAAAAAAAAAAGTAAATTTACCGGCAAACACGTAAAGAACAAAAAGTAGTCTTTTAGTCGCTGCTCGCTCGTTCTGTCTCTGTCTCTCTCTCTCTTACGGTCCCTCACTTTCTCAGCGCGCGTTACCTGCGTCGTAATTGGGACGAGACGAGACAAGCCTCCCCACTGAGCCGCAGAGCTGCACCTTTATACCCTCTGGCCCCTCCCACATGACGTAACCCCACCTGAAACCTCATTTACATCATTCCTACTAATGAATGAACAATATTTCAGGGCGGTTACAGGGAGGGAACAGCTTCCTTCCAACATCATGAAGTTATCTATACAAAACAAAACTGTACAAATAAACATAAAATGCAGACAATTGCCAATGTAAATGACTCACGTGACTCCCGGAACCTGCGCACCAGGAGGATTTAAAGTACCTGCGCGTAAGGGTCCGGGTTTGCCAGATCGCACCACGGGAGGAGGTGAAGGCGGCAGTGCGGGTGAGTAAATGACAGATTTTTTCGGGATTTAGATGGCACCACTGCCGCTTCCAAGTGTGCACCCCTAGACACGGCAGAACAGTTTGAAAAAGTTATGGAAAACAAAGTTTAATGGGCGTTTGGTGATGCGCGCGGAGCAGCAGATACTGAGACGGGCCCGCGCTCTCACAGACCTGCTCCGTCACATATATCTATCCAAGAAAGCTGACATTTCATGTGGGACTACTAAACACTTTAGAAATTATGCCAAAAAAGAAAGAAATACATTTGATTAGGTTTAGAATAATTTTTAAGAAGTTTAAAAATCAGCAGTTAAAGGCCGACAGTCACACCACATGAACATTTTAACATTTTAAGTACAAAAAACATGCAGAATAACTTAGGATTTCTGAAAATATGATTTGGTTCCTTGAAAGTCAGAGGTACTACAAGTATGTGAGGAATGATTATGAAATTTGAATCTTTTTAACTGAAGAAATTGCAATTGGACACATGTCATGTCACTGACCCATGTATTTGAGAGAATGAAGATGGCAACAGCCTGTATGTCGTGCCCACAGTGAATGCAGTGCACAATAGCACACAAGAACCTGTTATTTACTGTTCTTTGTATATCTCTGCGTAACATTTACAAAGCACAATGGGAGAGACTGTGTGCATCAGGTCTTATCTAATCATTTGTGTTTATAGGTATATGTGAGTTTCCGACTGATGCGCACTGAAAGCCTTTTACAGCTGAAATATGATTTGTTGAGAATGCAGTGCTTTAAGGGTGTTTTGCATGAGGTCCCCCATCTGCCCTGCATACTGAATGTGCTGACACCAGACACTTGTTTATTTCTCTCATTTCTGAACCCAGATGCTCAACATTTACAGAGTTACTTCAGAACTTCCAGTGTTCAAGTCAAGAACTGTTCAAACTTGACTTATAACTTTCATTTTAAAGCTGTGTCACAAAACGATACGCAAATGGTGCAAATTCTTGGTCTCGGCTCATCGTAGTTAGCAGTGCAGTTCCATTTTAACTCAGGTTTTCCACGGTTATGTTGCAAGTCAATGAAATACATACGAAAAACATACAGAAAGTTCAAATTGACATAGAATATTTTAGTGTTTTTATTGTGCTATTTCAGTGATGCAGTCAGTTGTACCTTTTCGTTTTATAAATAGCTTTTTGTACCTAACTTCATGTTCTGTCGCAGCAGGTGGCAATTTTTAACTTTGATCACTGTTTTGTTCTCCGTTTCAAAGGTATTTTTGTTCACAGTGTTTAACCACCTTTTCACTAAAGCCTGTTCAGTTTGCTGTCAGTTATTTTTAAGGGGAAAAGTGTATTAGAAGTATTACTATTCACCTTACAACTCTTTTTAAAAAATACGGATTATGTTCTAATTCCTCATCAAAAACATACCCTGAGTTGTCAGATGAAGAGAAGAGGCACTTAACTGGGTCATAAAAAAGTCAAAAGTAGCAGTGCGGGTGCTCTACAAGGGCTAACTTGAAATTGTAACAAAATCATGCAATTTTCATGCATTAAACGACTTTTAATATATTTAGTCGGTCCACTTTTCTATTTTTGAGTAACGTCTACATTTTGTTAAGATACCTGGAGTTGTTTTGTTTCATTCACACATGTTTAACACTCCTTTGCACCATGCTCTAATACAGGAAGTGCTCCACTGTGTTTTCAAGCCCACACACCTTCACTAGAATCATTTGGATCATTTCAGCTCTGGAAATCCTCATCTCTACTGAACAAAAAGGTAAAACGTAGAAGTTAACTTGAAAACTACAACAACGTGACATCAACAGGTGGAACAGAGCATTTTGAGCTTTGGAGATGACGGATTAATACCAAAGAGTTACTCAAACATGTGTGAATGAAGCAAAATACAATTCCAGGTGTGTTTTTGAGGCTTGAAATTGACTATTTTGCGTAATATAGGATCATTAAAGAAAATAAATAGTAGGAGACTATCATTCAAACTAATATTGCTTCATGTATCCAAGTCTCAGAAGAAACACTGTTGCGTACGATTATCTGGCCACACTGTATGTATTTTCCTTCTTAGTAACTGCCATTTGCTATGTCTTGCAATGATTTGGAAAAACAATCGATGTTTTCTTTGACGTAGATGCAGTCTTGAGCGTCGCTTCTAAAAGCCCGTCTTAATGGGAGACCATCAATAAGAAGAACATTAGTCTGACACTTGTAAATCAATTCATGCGTGACAATGGAACTAAGTGGGCCATTTTGAAGTGGCAAAACGTGAAAACAGGTTAAAAGACAAAAATATTGAGCTTGTCGCTACAAAAAGTATGTCAATCAGATGTAATTGGCGAGTAAGTGATGTAACGTTTGCAAAGCATTGTGGGAAGATTGCGGACATAACATGGTGTTTTTTGTAAATAAAAGGTAGCACACAAAGGATTATTTTAGGATAATTGAGTGATCTGGTCTGGTTGATTTATTTCTACGTATCTATGAGCTTCAGATTGATGCATTCTTGCTGGGGGAAAAAACGCTCACTGTTTGGGTGAAGATGCTCGAGTTTAGGTAGTGAGGATTTTTTTCCAGTTGGCTTTAGTTGTAGGATCTGATTAGCCCAAATACTTATAATGCTTTCCAAGTACATAATCAGCATTACAACTTGACCATCATATCCAATACTGTATGTAATTACGAATAAATCAAGATTGCAGTTGTTAATCTGTAGTTGCAGCCTGTAATCTGGGCAGATAGACAGGTCATTTTTATGGATTTTTAAATATAATTTCAACATACCTTTCACTGTGTGTGTGTGTGTGCGTGCGTGCGTGCGTGCGTGCGCGCGCACACGTGCGTGTGTGTGAAAGTGAGTGAGTGAGCGCTGGTTGTGGTCAGAAGAGCCTGTTTCACAGATTGGCAGCCTCGCCAGTCTGTATTGCAGTTTCCCACCACCATGATTGGAGTGAATGATTAATGCACTGTAAAGCACTTTGGGTGTCTTGAAAGGTGCTATATGAATCCAAGTCATTATAATTCCTCAAAATAACACCCATAAGCTTCGTTTCCATATAGGTCGTCCAGCGAGTGTGTGGGAAAACAAAGTGCAACCTTTGTAAGGTGGACACTTCTTGGATAAACTCTAATTTCTCTGCTGCTGATTTTCAACATTACTTCACTGACTATTGTGCACAGTCTGAGATAACTCTAAACTCTGATCTCCACACTGATTTGCCATGCATTTTCCCAGGTTTGGGAATGACCCAAAGATGAGTAGATTTGCTTAGTTACAGTATGTGGACATATGGAGTGCTGCCTGCCCTGCTGTCGCCTGCTCTCTCCAGCCCTTCTGCTCTCAATCAGTGGAGTATCTGCTCTGTGAAGCACCATCTCATCAGGCTAAAGTACAGGACCAAAACTGCTTTATTACCTCGAACAGACCTATTCACTCTAACTATTAAGATGGTCAAGGTTAAGGAGAACATTTCAAACTGACATTTTAAGCTATCTGAAGCTTTGTGATTATATAGTTCAGTGTGGAAGTAATAATGTAAGTTTTTAAACATATAGCACTTTTTATAAACATTTATCACAGAGACGCTTTAACAGATTAATATTCATTCACTCCATTCCCGGTGGTGATAAGCTGCTACAGTAGCCACAGCTGCCTTGGACAGACAGGTGGAAGCACACCTGCCAATATGCACCATCCACCATCATCACTCACGCACACACCACTTTCATAGTAGGCAATGTGAGTGAAGTGCCTTGCCTAAGGACAACAGCTTTTGCAACTGGTGCCCCCCCAAAAAATCTGCAGTCTGTGAGTGCCGACAGAATTGCCCCCCTGAGATAAATGAAGTTTTCTAAACTAAACTAAAGTGAACTGTCAGCAGGTCGTGGCTGTAAGAAATAGATGTGCAGGAATGGCTGGATTACACATGTCCGTGACATACAGTCATGAACATTCATTAAGTGTTTAAAGTATTTCTATATAAAGGTTTTCCTTTAAGGTCAAGTGATGGAAATGTAAGTAATACATGACTTTTAAAAGTGTGAGACCGTGTGCAGGAGTATAACTACCTGTTCTACTCAGATGTGCAAATCTATAATCCTGTAACATATTCTGTGGGTTATTACTTAGATGATGTGTTCTGTTTCTGATGAAGTAAAAACATTTTGGTAGATCTTTCTGAACATACTTGATTTTTACTTTTGATTTTTACTTTTTTACACCTTTCTACAATTTTCCTCTTGGATCATAAGAGCATTCACTACTGTAGTGAACAATTTTGTGTCATTCACAAACTTATGTTTTGGTGATTTTGTGCAATTTATATCAAATAGTAAAAGTGAACAGTATGTATTATATTAGATTGTAATATTAGAGGTAAAATAAACTCAACTGACTAAATACAAAATATACAAAAAAGGGTACATAATAATCAGTAATGGATGAAGTACTCAATGTTATTACTTAAATGAAAATTGCCTTAGTAAAAGTAAAAATATCACGTAAAAATATACTTAAGTTAAAGTATTACAAGTATCTGTAAAACCAAATATCGACAAGGAGTGAATAAAAATGCATGTCCATGTAGAGTTGGTGTCCAAAAGCTGCTCTGTCTGTGGAAAAGCAGTGTCCCTTGAAAACGACAAAGTTTTCTGTGCTCCGTTGGCTGTATGTTTTATTCATATCCTCCACATCTATGTCGTACTCACTGTAGCCTCCATCTGCACCCGGTAACGCTTGGACAGGCGCGCTTCCTCTGCTCCTTCATCATAGCCCTGTCAAAATGCTAATATATTGCCTTTCAAACACGTCAGTCTTATTGTTTTTCACCTGACACCCCATCACCGCATTGGTTCCATTGCACCGAAAATATCTAATAGAATTACCAAAAGACATGCATGAGCTTTAAATGATTAACTTATTATCTCAAATGTGCAGCTCTACTAGTGGAACCACCTTTAATTCTTAGTGAAGAAAATGACAGATTATGGTAATAAATGTAAGAGAAGTTGCAGGACGGATCTGCAAAGTGTTGACTGTGCTCGTAGTTTTGAGCAATAAAAACAACTGTAAATGCAAGTTTAAGATTACTGTCACAGTGTGGAGCATTCAAGGAAAAGCAATAGCATCTCCATGGAGGTGTCAGATCCTGTTGCATGGTGCACTTTTAGATTGCTCTCTGAATTGTTGTATCGGACTGTCATCTGAAACATGGCTGAAGGGAAGTCCATGTCTGTTTAACGCTCAGTCAGTGTGCAGTAGTTTTATAGCGAGATGCAAGAAGATTATACCGTGATAGTGCTTCATAAATGAAAAGTATAAAACACGCTACGCAATTTGTACCCCATAGACGTAAAATAGCCCCTCTTTATTATTCTTTATCTGCAGGTTTAGGAGTCCCTGGTCAAAACGCATCAACTTGCCCCATTTTCCAACAAACATTGATAGAGCAGAACATTGTGACCACCTGTCCACCAACGGCCCACCCGATGTCCATTTTATTACAATCTGTCGACTATACAGCTCCATATGTGATGCAAGTCTGAAAAAAAAACCACGCAATTTTAACTGCTCCTTATGCTGGCGATCGCAGACTAAAAAAAATGCCACAATAGCTGTTGTTTTGGAGAAGCCATTAGTCTCTCAAGATACACAAAAACTGCATATCTGGGCTATAGTCCAATTTAAACTGATGTTTCTATATGTATGTAAACATGAGAACTACAATTGAGACGCTGTGAGTTGAATCTCAAAGATCCCAATGACAGATGTGGAGAAGCCAATACATACTTGGATAGTTTCTGCATGTAACTACACAGTCAGATTTATATTTGCTGCAGACTAGGAGAGGCATTCAACTGCACAAGGTAAGAAACAGCCAAGGAGTTGTTTTATTTTTGTCTAATCAACCACGTTAAAGTGAAAATAAAACTTCCAGAAGCTTTAATGTATGGCCTAATTGTGGTGCAGAAAGAAAATGCCTTGTGAGTAAAGCGGTTCCATGCATGTCTGAATATAAAATTCTCAACATTCTTATCTGTTCCAGCCAAAAGTGTGTTCATATGTATGATTAACAGTTTTTGTTAGCAATTATAGCTGCAAAGTTTTAGTTCCGGCTAAATTAAAAGAAGCGCCTGGACGCCTTGTAGCTCCGTGCTCACCTCATTTAAATTGCTCATTATCATGCTTATAACACGTGGATTTCATTGAGAAGAAAATGTCAGGATATCTGCAAATTATTCACATGTCAGGTCATTGTGTTTTGCATGACAATTAGTTCAGTCAAGGGCAATCAGTGTACTTAATTTGCACAATTCCTGACTGCCCCATTTAACTCAGAACAAGAAGTACGGTTCAATCTTTTTTATTTTCCACTGCAACCTTGATTTTATTTTATTGTCTCTGTCCCACCAGACAAACAAACCCAATTTTCTTTAGCAGCGAGTTAACACTATTTTCTGATCTGTGTAATAATGTTGTTTCCTCATCAAAAACATACGTAGAGTTGTGTTTCGCTCACACAAACTCTGCATATTTAGGCACAGTTCTTTTCCCAGACTGAAAACACCCAGTTCCACCTTGTGATGTCATGTGGTAATATCAGAATTGCTCCACTGTGTTTTTAAACGTCACATATCTTAACTAGAATCAGCCTCGATTTACCCCAAAGCAGTAACAGCAGGTATCGCTTTTCATTTTAACCAATCGATCCTGGGTCCAACAGGCATCATGACACTACATGTTGCTCAGTTTAGGTTGGAGTTCCAATTTTTCAGTATCAGCAGAGCGTCTCCCGACTTTTTAGCAGAGGGAAAACAGGAAATGAGCGCAGGTATCAAAATAAACACCCGGCGGCCCTTTCAAAATATGTTCTCTGAAACCACTACAGTCGCGTAAATACTGTGGGAATAATATCTTAATAATCAATTGTGGAAATAATATCTTAATAATCAATTGTGGGAATGATATCTTTATAATCTGTGTGTTCTTTGGAAAAGTTTGCATGATTTCATAATCTGTGTGTTCCTAGACAAAGAGTCTGCATGCGACATGTGAGACAGGTTAAAAATACATGGCCTGTTGCTTGAGACAGGTTAAAAATACATGGAGCCTGTTGCTTCAGTGAAAGGCTGACATAAGGGGAAACATGGATATTTGTGTTTAGAGCAGGTACAGTGGACCAGAGAGTAGGGCCATATATGTACAGTTTAAAGGACTGGGTTGTTCATGTTATTTTCAAGCTGTAAACCAAACCAAACACGGAATCCAAGTCATGTAAAAAAGCTGATGTCTGCTAAAATTACAGTATAACTGCGTGAATACTGCAGGGGGCTGCAGAGATGTAAAGTGGACAGTCCCCAGGGGACAACCTGTATTTTCTGCCTAAACCAAATAAATATATTAAGTTGCATCTGGACTTCTGGACTCCTGTTTTCATCGCCTCCTGAAAAGCTGACAATACCTGGAACTGCCGATCTTTGCTGTACTAAAAGTAAAAAGTAGCTGTTAAACGTTTGACTTCATGACATCACAAGGTGGAACAGAGCATTTTGAGCTTTGGACATAGACAAAGCAATAATGACACAAGTAACAACATTCTAATATGGCTTTAAAGCTCAAATGAGTCAGTTTTGCTTAATAATATAGGACCTATTAACGTTCACAGTGTGTTCATTTTATTTATAGTTTTTTATTATAGTGGGCTAGATAAATATTCCTCACATTGCTCCTCTGGTGGTGTATGTGATCCTATAGTTCTGTCCAATTAAGGGGATCAGGAGGTCAGTTCAGTCTGGTTCATATCATTACTCAATGTCAAAATGTCCGCTGTCGTAATATGTGTTTTGGCTTTCACGTCAGGCAGTATATGTGGAGCCTATAACCAGCTCTGTCAGCTTTATTTGAGAAAGAAGCGCCTATAGTTTCGCTAACAAAACAAATATTTCTAAATCGTGTATTTCTTTTTAATTCTTAATGTAGGTCTGTCAGGATAACGCATTTTGAAGCATGATATTTTGCTACAGAGATATACTGTGATAAATTATAATGTTAAAACTACTTTATCCAACTGACTCAAAAACAATAATGCAAGATAATTCCAGTACATTTTCAATAGACATTATCATTAAAAGGGCTAAGATGCAATAACAAAATGAAGCAATAATTTACCCTAGAAGTTGCTCACTCCCTTTAACAGCTCAAATCTTATTGTATTACAACAAAAATCTCCCTTTTTTTTTTTTTTTTTTGCAAAGAAAGTGCACAGACTAAATATGGAGCTCCAAAATATATTGTTCCAGCTTTCAGGAACTGTAATAATGAAGTGTTTGTCTCTCTGAACAATAAGTCTGATTAGTAATTAACACAAATGAAAAGCAGGATCAGCCTCCTGGTCTTTATCACTGTCAGGATGTGGGGTCAAACAGAGGGATTGCTTTTGTTGCGCGGTCTGGAGGGAGCTCAGTATATGACCAAACCAGTGTGTGTCTGTGCTTGGAGGCAGAATACAGGGGGATGACAGGTGTGAGCTCTCAGGATTCTGCTGGGACCCCTGATGTTCTTAATGGTCTTGAGGGCCCTGCTGTCAAACCCATCTATCCTCATAGCCAAGGTCTTATTTACACAAATGTTCAGCAGTGTTATTGCCAAACTGGGGGTTGATCAGGTCTGCTGCCAGTATACAGTATACAGTATACAGTGTACACTTCTGTCCCTCTTGGGCCTGGCCATGCTGTGGTGAGGAGGCTTGTGTCTCCCAATGAATCACCAGTGAAATACCATCTGGAGCTTGCTACTTGGCATGTCCACACTGGTCTGTAGGGGAGGTTCCAAACAAAGACACAGTATGTTTCTGTGTGGAAGTCCCATCGTCCGTCTATCGTGCAGAGAATCCTCCTTTTGTTATGAAAGCAATCTGAGAATTACCATTAAGTAATCTTACTATTGTTCAAATATGCCAAAGCGGTGGTCAAACGTGTGGTTACAACATACACTATGTAACTATTCCACCTGTTTGGGTCCATGGCAAAGCTATTCCCTTCCTATCCTCTATAGTGTGGCATTGAATTTATTTAAGTCCAGACAAACAGCTGACATTACCAGGCCATGCCTTTACATAAAAAGTTGTAATGTCTCACCAGACAAACAAACCCAGTCCCTCTTTGGGATAGTTGTGGAAACTGCTTTCAAAAACAGTTTCCAAAGCCTTGTGAGTTCTGAAATAAAAAGCAGGGTTATTCTTTGCTACAACAGACATGGACAGGACAGGGCCCAGGCCGCCTGCCAGCCTCCCAGCACCTCTGAGCACATCTCCCCCAGACTCCTCCTGTCTCCCCTCCAGTCTTCCCCAGAGCCTCTGCACTCTGAATGCTAAAATATCATACAAAGTGGATGGGGGCATCACATGGGGAGGTGTGACTTGGCATCTCCTGTGGAATTGACATGTGGAATTAAAACAGTACAAGAGGTGGTACATTTCACAGGAGAGAGATCTGAGAGACGTGGTCTGATTTGATTTGTGTGTAAACACTGTTGACACAACTAAGGAGATTAACACGCACAGAACAAAAGATGTTACATGAAAGCTTTACTATAATGTCTACAAACCAAAATTATTCTAAGAGTAAAATAAAAAATAACATTGTATTTTCCGTTACAAAACTCACAGAATATTACATTTTGTTTCACGGTTTTATTTAATTTCATTATGCTGCTATGGGCTGATGGTTCAACACCACTAGAATCAAATCTAAAAATGTAAGATCTGTTAATTAAAAGTTACATACATAGTGACGCTTTAATCAGCAAACAGTGAGACCAGCCCATTAGCCCATGTTCTCCAAAAGCACTGAAACATAAGAATGCTTGTGACGGTCCATGCTTGCCCCAGTGCAGCTTCACCACTTATCTGTCCTGAACAGTGTCCATGCCCTGTGCCAGCCGCTCCAGCTCCTATCTTCACTTTTTAATTTCAATGTTATGATTTATGCCCAAACCTCCTGGGGCAGCACTGGTGTGCCCTACTTCAGAGCGCACACGAGATGTTAGCAGGAATTAAATAATAATCCAAAGTAATTTCTGGCTGCCTCGACTCTAGCGCTCTATTGACCAGCTCAGGGCCCAGGCTCGATTTGCCAGAGGATCTCTGGAGAATTCTGTATTATATTAAACAAGAGTCCTTATCCCTGTGTGCGCTGGACCTCATACCATGTGCCAGTATTTATGATTACAAGATAAATGGACTACAATTCTTCTGCAAAGTGCCTTTTGTTTCTCATAAAAATACTGCTTTCTTATACTATTGTGTGTTAAAATGATTTGTCCCAATGTACCTGCAACTTTAGGAGCTATATTGCTGGGAGCGTGCTTCATTGAGTTGCAGAGAGATGGAAATAAAGTAGGAAAAGTGAGGTAGAGTGTTTAAGACATCTTCAGTACAAACTTTCCTTGGTTATTTATTCTTGCTGTTTTTATTCACCTTTGCAGTAATGTGAATGGCATATGTGACGCAAGGAGGTACCCACTAATCAGAAGTTCACAGGTCTAATACAAAATATGTAAGAGCTGCAGGTGTTCACTGTGAATCAAAAACCATTATAACGAGCAATCCGAGATTTCTGATCTCCGCCAAGGGATGACGTGGACACAGAATCCAGATCTGGATCCAAATCATCACCAAAATTTTACGGAGTCGTCCCTGCACCAAGATCTACCTCTGGTGACAATTTCATGAAGATCCGGCCAGTAGTTTCCGAGAAATCCTGTCCACAGACAAATAAATAAATAAACTGACTCGATCGCATAATCTTCTTGGTGGAGATAATAACATTGCATTTCACTGTAAAAATGGCAGGTGTGATTGCCAGAAATCCAGGATGTACAATACAGATTTTTCCCAGATTTTTTTGAGGAGAGTAGTAATTATTATCTTCTTAATACAATACAACCTGTTCTTTAGATTGAAGCTTTACCAATTTTCGCTTAAAGGACCTATATAATGCAAAGTGGACTCTAGTGAGCTTTACTTATACCTGGAGTAGTGTTATTACTAGTCTGTTTAGATTTTCAAAGATCAAAAAGCTGTGTTCAACCTTGTGATGTCATGAAGCACTTTTCATGTTAACTACTTTTTATGTTTTGTTCAGTAGAAATCATCAATTCAATGGCCAAAATCATCCAAATGATTCTTGTGAACTTTTGAAAATGATTGTCGGCTTTTCCCTGGAGCCGATGA
>KN501609.1:0-15443 GCA_000787155.1 Scartelaos histophorus | reverse complement strand
GAGTGGAGGGCAGAACGGCATGGAAATACAAGATTGTGCAGTTGGAATCAGTTCGCTCTGTCTGCATAAATATTAATGCATTTCAACCTGGAGAGACAGAAAGTCAAAGAGAGAGTTTGGGTAGTTTTATTGGGGGAGTTTGCTCCGGCGCTCAGAGTGCAGCAGAAGGCAGTGGGACGAAGGGCGTGACTGTCGGATGTTTAGGAGTTGTCTTCCCCCTGGGGCCTGGACGATGAGATAATGAAGAAGGTGAAGGGGATGATGAGGATGAGAACATTGAAGAGGAAGATGAGAGGATGAAAAAAGTGAAGGAAAATGAAAATGTAAAAAGTAAAAAGTAAAAAATGAACTAGCTCATCTTAAATGTTTTGCAGTGGTCTAAAGTTGTTCCTCTCTTACCTTTTCTATTCTGAACATCCTAATTATTCACTGAGATGAGCTTAAAACTTTTCACAACTCAGAGTTTGTGTCAGGCCATGAAAAAACAAAAAAACTAGCATGCTAAGGCTGGTTGATCTGAGGAATCTAGTTTTCTGTGATTTATCTGACAAACACTGGCCTGAGATTGGATTTGTTTCATGTTGCATTAATTGAATCTATTCAAATTGCAATTTCATTTGGAATGAGATTTATCTTTCAGGCTAATGCTAACAACACATCTGCATCACTTCCTAATATTTCGAAACAGATACAATTTTATTAATAGTTTTTTTTAATTTCCCTTTTTTCCCCTCTATTTGACAGTGATTCAGAGAATGTCTAAATATTGTTCATATAATAACTCCTGCAGCCAACGGCACCATTCAAACTGTGTTTTCTGGAGTGATTAGTCTTTCAGTCTTAGTATGTGGTTAGTTTTAGCCGCTCAGACTCCACAGAGCAGAAGAGTGGGGCGATTGAGAAGCTGTGGGAAACCAGAGGAGGTGAGTGCAGAACACTGAGGCGTATTGAGAGGGAGGAGGAGGAAAGAGAGCACTGACTCACGCTTTAAGGCCAAACGACCCAAAACAGGGTTAAATTTAGAAAAGGGAAGAGGACACAAAACAAGACCAAACTGTATTTTTACATGAGTGGACTTGATCCTGTTGCCATAGCTTAAATGTTATAGCTTTGTTTTGTTTAATATTGCCATAGTTTTGCTGTGGTTTGGTCATTTTGATGCTATTTCCAGTGGAAGCTTCAGGTTGTGAAACCAACTGCAGTGGCTTGAATTCAATGTCTAAAAACTGGAAATGTCTTAAACTAAGGATACAAAGTTTACAACCAAAACCGCACTCTTAAAACTCTTTTTCATACTATAAAGCAGAATTTGCCTGCCACAGTTCAGACACATTGTAAAAGCGGCTCTTAAGATTGAAATGAGACCGCTCGAATTAAGGAATGTTTTTATAGTCCGCGAACCAGGAAGTTATATTGGTGTGCAGTTAGCATGCTAGTTTTTGCATTACAGTGACGGCAAATCTCCAGTCTGGATTCTAAAGATTGTGAAAAGCCCTTATAAACCCATCGCTGTGAATTATTAAGATGTTAGGAAAGTGAGGAATAACTTTGGACCACTGCAAACCTTTGAACTATAAACTCTTCCTATTTTTCATCAAAACGCAGTGCAGCACCTTTAATGCAATACTTATTTTATACAATATTATGACCTTGCATTTGTAATACCAACCCCCATATAAAACTGTACCCTTCTAAGCTTTTGTTGGCTTCAGTCTGGACTATGCCTGGTATCTGGGCGAGTGGGAGGGGGTGAGACATGTGGTAAGTTGACAGTCTAATTCGATAAAGTCTCGTGAGTGAGCGAGGAGGACGTCCCGTGAGCGAGGAGGCCGAGTGGGAGAGGCATTAGATATGGCCCTGACACAAGCACTATGTCTTCTACAGTCCAAACTTTGTCAGAGGAGATGGCAGACTGAGCCAGGATTTTAAAAAGGTGGTTCAAGGGCATTCATCTAAAATCTGAGATAAACTACCCAGCACCTTATTTTTTTTTAATGTGTTATGTAATTGATTTAATTGTGGTAAAAATGCATGTAATGTTTCTATCTTACTGTGGATCCTTGCAAAAAAGTTACACCTTTACTGTCTCAGTTTAAAAAGTTTGGCTATGAATCTTTCTGAATAGTCTGTAATAAGATAAGGAAGAAAGTTGGGCCTGAAAATGAAGAATTATTTTAATCTTTTTTTAATGAATTCATTGGTCATGCCTTTTCATTTTGTTGGCATAATTTTAAAGAGAAAAAAGAGGATGAAGATAAATCTTATAAACCCCACTACTTTCACAGATAATTACAAAGAAAAATACTGTTCTATTATTAAAATCTTTATAAAATAATTAGTCAATTGGTTTAAAAATAAATGGATTGACCAAAGAACCACCCACATTCATACTCCCGTGTATGCAGATACTGGGGGTGAGGTGGGTTAAGTGTCTTGCCAAGGACACAACAGCATTCATCTGTGGGAGCTGGAATTGCACCCGCAACTTGAGGCTTACAGCTGTCCCAGTGATTTTTATGTCCAGCCTTCAGATCAGTGGGTGAACACTCTACCGGCAGGATTTTTTTGTAATAATCAAAAATGTAAAAATTGACAGATGTGTTCAGTAATGAAAAATAAACGTGTTGTGTATTTATTTGTGTTGTGTATTTATCTGTTAAGTGTGCGTTCTTTGTGGTTTCAGGCACAGTACACCGGATGCCTGTTCCTCCACTCGGGTTGGCCTCTGTGTCTGGGCGAGAAGGTGGTCGTCCAGTTGTCGACTCTGGACTGGAGGCTTCTGCGCAGTAACGACTTCTACCTGCAGGTGGTGCCGTTCTCCACGCGCTGCCCTCGTCTGGCCCTTAAGTGTTTGGCTCCCGGGGGCCGCACGGTGCAGGAGATCCTGGTCCCCGAATCCCAGCATCCTCTAGTGTTCACGTCTGAGTGGCTCCACAGTATCAACAAAGAGCGAGGGCACAAACGAGAAGGTAAAGAGCAAAAACGCAAGAGGGAATATTTAGCCCACGCCAGAGACGAGGTGACTGGCGAGGACTGGACTTCTGTGCATATTAATATGATCATTCTTAAACCATTACCTTTCATTTTCAAAATTTTTGTCTACACAACTTTCCTCCACCAGGAGGAACTCTTTGGCTCTTTCTGAGGCCAACAGGTGTGGCCAGGAAGAGCTAAAGAGCTCTTCCCAGGAAAGGAAACGTGTGGCTACAGGAGGAGCTAAAGAGCTCCTCCCGGTTGGGGAAACTTGTGGCCGAGAAGAGCTAAAGTGCTCCTCCTGAGGCCACCAGGTTTAGCATAAGCCGAAATGCAAATTTTGGCAAATAAATTCTATGCATGATTACAAACAAAAAATGTAATTACAGACATGATGCATTTTTCATGGTTGGTCAGCAGAAGCACAAAGACTCCCGAGTAAAATATTTAAAAATATCTTATACTCACATGTTTAGTACCATTGTGCTACACCAAAAACATGCAACAGCCTATGAACCCGCTGATCCCTGTGACCCGTGGGACTATGGATGGAAATGAGCCGTGTGGCTCCAGTCCAGTGTGTTTACAGTTGTGCTTCTGTCGTGTATGTTCATTAACATGCACTGTCCTAATCAAATAAACACATAAATAAATACATTTGAATCACTAATGTGTGATCTCAGTCTGATTATAATACACTATAAAGTAAATGAAAAGCGAACTCTATAGTGCCCCCTATTATGGACATGGAGTGTCACATGATCTGATTTGTATCAAACTTGAAGAATACATTCTATGCAAGAAGCAAACAGCTATATTACAGACATAGGTCATTTTTCAGATTTGGCCAGCAGTGGCACAATGACTCCTTAGGAACATTTAAAGGTGCAATATGAAACTTTTCTAAAGGACAAGCTGTCGGCCTGGGCGGCTGTCAGGAAGACAGAATAGCGTGTGGGAGGGGCGTGTGGGAGGGGCGTGTGGGAGGGGCGTGTGGGAGGGGCGTGCACACCTGAGTGAGGTATCATTGCCGCGAGCGGCTTTAATTGGATATTTTTATTTATATGATGCTTTTATGACAATGCACCAAAACGGGCCTGTGAAAATCTTGTTGCTAAAAGGTTTGTTGTCTGACTTCTCGGGTACAGAGTCCAATGCCGGCTGGTCTCTATGGAGATGGTGTTACTTTGTGTGAAATCTTTCAGTGTGGCATTAAACTGATCCATCTTCCATTCATTCAATTATGGGTGATTTTATTGCTCAAATAACATGCATAACTACAGATCTGACCGGTATCTTGGTCTGGTGTCATCTCCTGCTTGTTTCCATGGAGATAGTTAAGTTTAATACCATACTGTGAGACATTCCAAGCAAATCAATTACATGGAGATAAAAATGCAAGCAGACCATCCACCAACAAAGTTACATAGTGCACTTTTAAGCTTTATTTCTCTGTTTGTTTGGCTGCAGTCCTGCAAGAGCGATCACAGGCTGACAGTGAGGAAAATATTAAGTGCTGTTGTTAGGATTCAGATGGCATTCCCTAAGCCACAGATTCTTAACCACAGGGCCAGGGTCCACCACAGGGCAGCAAGCACCTCCTTCAGGGACCCGCATTCAGTACAATATGATTCATTTAATATGAGATTGGGCCCCGAGTCGCTTTGTACAGAAAAGGTCTGGCCTGGAGATCAGAAAGTTTAAGAACCCCTGTCTTAGGCCAATAACGATCACTACTGCTACGACTGTATCTGCTAAAATGAATATTAAATGCCGATCTTTGTTGTAATACAGTGACTCCTTGGGTCTAATCAAGAATAGAAGTTTTCAGATTCAACATTTGTGCATTTACCTTTTGGACATTTCATGGCAAAGTACAATGCAATCAATAGGGGAAACTCTTTAATATCATTCTGGTTTATGGCTATTCACTATCTGGTGATCTCCACATATTTTTGATTTGCTGAAATGTTCCACAATATGGCATTATATTTATAGAGACCAGCAAAATCTACTAAGCGCACCTTAAAAAACATAATACAGCTCCAGTGTGCAGGATAGATTTAATACATTCTATCTACATCTACTTGTTCAACTCCCAAAACCCCCAAAGAAAAAAAAAAGACAGTTATAGGATATTTATACAGTAGGGTTCCAGGTTTCCCACACACTATGGAAAGTTCAGGGAAAAAATAGCTTTGTTTTCATCCTTAACACGTCATTGTCATAGCAACCAATCAGGAAACAGTCCGTTAATAAATGGAAATCCTTTTAATAGTTTCGCCAAAGGATTGAAAAGCTCAGAATTCCCAAGGTGAAAATGTGTTGCTGATTTTGTGCCAGGGAGAAAAGACTCTGAAGGAAAGACACAAAAACAGATGTTAAGTTTACGAGGTGTGGATGGTCTCTGCAGAGGCAACTGACACACTGAGGTAATACGTAGGTGTCCGGTGTGGTTTGTTATTAGCCTGAAAACAAACTGTAAATCATGAGTCCAGTGAAGCCGTGTGAACCAACAGTCAGCTTATTTCAGTAATTAGATGCAAAATAGACCATATGTATTCCTGTTATCAGACAGATTGTTAAATTGCAGGTGTTTTATTGCACAAAAATAGCTTGAAAAACAGGCTTCATAAATCTGGCTTGTAACTGTGACTTCATCAGGATGTCACATAGTGTATGGGGTTGTGCAGCTGACAGATAAACAGTGAGGATGGCACAGCTGGAGGAGCAGAGGCTGAGACATCCTGCAGACATCTGTGACTTAAAACAGGTGGTGCAGTATAAAATGTACCTATATTATACTGTTGTCTACTATATTTTGCACTTCATTCATTTAAAGTCATAGTATGTAACTTTCAATCCCAAAAAAAGGCCCCAAAAAGCATGGTTTTTCATTTTGGTTGTTTTTATCCCACTGAAAAACATGCAGTTCTTACACTTATCCACAAGCCTCTTATGTGGTTTGGAAATGTTGTTCCTTTGGCTGTAATCTTCCACAGTCTAGTCATAAAACACAAAATCTATTTCCATGGAGAGTGTTCCAAAGTTTTAACTTTCTCTTTCTGTGGAATCATTTTGCAATCATGCAAGTGACGTGCTTCCTCCATAAAGATAAAAGTCCATTGTGTAACTTTTCTATTGGAGATTTTATTGCTCTGTCTGCAATTTTTCAGTGTGACATTAAACATTTCTATCTATAAAACAGACCAGGAGTTACAGGTCAGATCTGTGGAGCCTTTTTTAATGTATTCTTCAGCTATACTATTAAATACATAGGTGAGGTAAATCTGTTTAATGTCACACTGTGAAACATTCCAGGCAGAGCAATGACATATCCATAGAAACAAGTTTTCTTAATTAAAAGTCCAGAACTTGTGCTCCTCAAGGAAATGGATCAAAGGCAACAAACGGTGAAGGTGATGATGCTCGTGACATAAATACTCAGTGTGATAAGAGGAAAAGAGCAGGTCAAAGCAGGTCTGAGGGACTCTGCTGGAAATATTTTTCATCCCACGTAACCAATAAAACTTTTAAAAGGTTAGAAATTATTTTTACAGACCATTCATTATATGTGGTAGCTGGGGTGTTTTTTTTCTTTTTTGTTTTGTTTGTTTTTTAAGAGTTAAACAGTGTGTTCATGGGTTTCAACTTCCAACTTCAAGTGCCATTTAGAAGACTTTTTACCCTTCAAAAGATATAGTTATTTTTTAATCAATAATTGCAGTTTTTCATCACTCAGAAACCCATGTATGCAATGTTTTAAAGCTTTTTTGTCACTATTTCACATTGACACAGTGCTGTAAGAAGTATACAGTTTTGTCACTTGAGTATTTCTGGCTCTAGTATCTGTACTTTTACTTAACTATCAAATGAAATTATCTACTTATGTAAAAGCATTAAAGTACCTGCTTAAAAATATACTTAGAGTAAAACAATGTATTTCATGCAGATTTTCATGTCGTATGAGGCTTCAGATGCAGTCATTTTGGTCAAGATTTGTACAGATTTTTTTCTTGTTACTCTTAATTGTATTTTTGTTTGCTCAAACTACAAATGTGTTACAAATAAATCCTCAGTCTTTTCAGCAGATGTCATACTATAATAAAAATAGTTTAGTAGAATACTTGAGAAGAAAGTACAGATATCTGCTCCAAATGTAAAGAAGTAAAAGTAAAAATCTGCTTCATAACCTACTTAAGTAAAGTACAGATACTACCTCAAGTACAGTACTTTACTACATTTACTTTGTTACATTCCACCACTGCACTGACTTTTTGCACATTTTCCCCTCTCCACAGTTGGCGGTGGTCTGGACACATGCCTGGTCAGTACCTGTGACGGTGTGGTGCGTTTACCTTGGAAAGAGGTGGTCTACCCCAAGTTCATCCATGACCCCACTGCAGACCTAATGTCCGACCACGGGGCCTCTTTATCGGACCGGCTCTCCAGCGAGGGGGGCTGGGGCTGCTCCTCGTCGGGGGAAATCGACTCCTGGTCTTGGGACGAAGAGGAGGACGACGACCCTTCCCTCGGTTCTGGCGTCGCCCGAAGACGACGCAGCGAGGACGGGCTTGGAAGAACAGCCAGGCCCCCTCACCTGGACGGAGACTACGTAGAACTGCTGGAGCCGAGATTAGGGCCAGATGGCGGTGTAGACAACAAACAGCGGTACCTGGAAATGCACGCGATTTCCAAAACAAAAACGCTACCTTTAATCCGCAGAGGTAAAGCTATCAAACTGAAAAAAGGCAAGACGTATGGTTCTGGTAGTTTTCGAGTTGCAAGGAGTAAAGACACAACATCGTCGAAGGAAAATATAACTCCACGACTTCCACTGCGTCCTGTGGAACAGAGAGGAAAATCATATTCTTCTTCAATACAGGATTCAGATGAGAGCGATCGAACTAGCAAAGACTCTGAAACTCTGGATGGTAACAGACTTCATTTTGACGGAGTTTTCCGAGAAAGAAAACCAGGAGTTGGTAAAGAAAGAGACAGCAGCGGTAGTGCAAATCTAGACGTAAAAGATGGGACAATAGTCAAAGAGAATGAAGTTACAAATCATAATGTTTCAACAGAAGGACAGTCTGACATATCGGACTCAGTTTTTGAGGATACAGACAAACCACTGAGCGGAGACAGCAATGCCACTACACCCACATCAGACACAACTGAAGTACAATTTTCAACTCAAAATGACATTTCTACAAAGTGCAATATTAAAAATGCAAAAGGAAGTTTACCTAAGAAACCTGGACTTAGCAGCAGCTCGTGTGAAGTGAAAGTGACTGAAGAGGAGGAGGAGGAGAGGAGGAAAACAGAGGAGCGAGTGTGTCCGAGGGGGAAGGAGGTCAAAACAGCAGGATTCAGAGCGCCAAGGTACTAGGTCAAGGTTTTATTTGCTAACACATATTTAAGAATGTACACGTCACAGCCAAGTGTCCCGACACAGACACAGAGTCTAGTTTTAAACTCATTTGAATTTAAAGCTACACTATGCTTTTTTTCTTTGTGGAAGCCCTGCCACTCGCTTGCTCCATGTTGTTGTTAGTGTCTGGGATGTTTCACAGTGTGACACTGAACTGACACCACACAAGTTACAGAGTAGATCTGTGGAGAGGTGAGCCCCATAAAGGATCAATCAAGGATTATAGTTTCTAATTATGGAAAATAACTATTCTAAACAAAACATATCATACCAAAGCACTATATGATATTAATATCAATTTGACATCAAACCCAAAAAAAGCATCACGGTCCATTTGTTTGGGTTAGGACAACATCAAAAAGAGACATGTGCTCTACATATGTCCTTTTTTTGTCTTAGTAGGAAATCACATTTTTCAGCCCGTCAGAGAGAGGATGGGGGGTTTCTGGCAGAGCGAGGTCATTGCCGCGGTGCTGATGTCGGCCTCCATGTTGTTTCTGCATATCTGACGTGTGTGTTTTTCCACATCTACTGTGTTTGAAGGAGGAAGAGGAAGGGCAGAGGGGCCAAAGCCAGAGGCCGGTCTGGAGGTCGTACACATCAGAGAGGAGTGAGAGCTCAGCCTAGAGCTGCTGCTCGCTCCACTCTCCCCGTGAGTGAGAAGAACAGGACAGAACAGTGTAAACCTGCAGAGGAGCCACAGACCACAGGAAATAACACAACTCAAGCTCAGACAGGTAATGTCTGACTTGTCAAATCATGAACCAATCATAAAACTGTACTATATGTAGATAATGATGTTAAAAATGTGTTCTGATCTAAAACTATTTAATAACAGAAATGAGTCCATTGACTTGATCCTGGTTTAGTCCTGATGTAGACTTTGTTTGGTCCTGTCCTAGTTTACCTATGGTCCACTAGTCACAATTTTCATTTTAAAGTATGTGCACCGCCTGATATGAAAATGTCTTTTTTATCATTTCAACTCTCATTTATCTGGAATACTGCTGACGTTGTGGCCTTTTTATTTCACCTTGCTCTTGTAAGTCTGCTTCATTACTGTCACTCACGGCTGGCATCAAACCCACTGTGTCTTTCACAGATGAGGAGGCTAAGGTTTTGTGTAATGGACAACCTGCCGTCTCTAAATCCTTAACAAACCACTGCAAAGACGAGCACGACTCAGCAGACACATGTTCAGGGCAAATGAACGGAGTCTCATCTAAAAACCCACCATCACTGCAGGGACTGGACCAAGAGCTGCTGCAGTCTGGAAAACTCAAGCTCACAGGTACAGAGCTCATCAGCCTCCTCATTTGGAAACATTTAAATCTTGCTGGATTTCAGATGACGTCACAACATTCTATAGGTCAAATAACATTTAAGTCGGCAACTAAAATTGTAATTGTTAAAATGTTATTATTTGTTGTAATACAGCAAGTTCAGAGGTCTTGTCACCAAAAGAAATGATCAGGTTGAACATGTGGGAATTTACCTGCTGGATGTTTTTTGGCAAAGTGCAATGTATGTCAATGTTATCAATAGGAACAATGTGTCTTGTTTCTTCTCTGGGATTCTGACATCGTCACGTTCACATTGAAAACCATGAAATAGTTTTACATTTAAAAAGATGGTGGAGCATTTCTTATTACCAGTGTGTTCTGTTTGAGGGAAGATCTCAGATATGCAGGACTTGTGCGTTAAACATGTGTGACTGAAACACTCCAGGTATGTTTTTGATGAGGAAGTAACATTTTAAAATTGATCAGTAAATAGTGTAATATGAACCTTTAAAAAATAAGCAATGAGATGAGATTTAGATGAGGAAATACATCATAGTTAATGTTTTTAATGTTTTGTGTGTGGGGCAGGTACAGTGGACAGACTGGGGCGAGCTTTGGTCTTCACACACACAGATGCTTCAGACGACGGCTTCACTGACGGGGACATGGCACAAGTGTTGGCCTGCTACCACCGGATCACCAGGTGAGGAGATTTACAGCTGTACAGGGTGTGATGCTAACTGTAGGCATTGCTCTGTCTGAGTCTCTGATTTTTAACTGAACACAATTCGGCCAGAATAAAGCTGAAACTAAAACAGGTCTCAAATAACATTACATCACAGTTACAATACTTTACACTGCAGTTTTCAGTTACTCACACTCACCTTTCTGTTGAAAATCAAACAACTACCGTATTTTCTGGAGTATAGGTCGCTCCGGAGAATAAGTCGCACCAGCTAAAAAATGCATAATAAAGAAGAAAAAAACATATATAGGTCGCACTGGAGTAAATCCAGTGAAAATAACAAACAAACTGATATAATAACGTGTGAATAATTTCACATTTTAGTCGCTCCGGAGTATAAGTCGCACCCCCAGCCAAACTACGCAAAAAAGGGCAACTTATACTCTGGAAAATACGGTAAACAGAACCACGAACACTCCTGAAAATGTGTGTCTTGAGTTTTGGGGCTATTTTTTTACTTTTTGGTTGTATTTTCTCACATGTGCATTGTATAAATATGGAAACTCTTGAACATTCTACCATAAACATACATGCTGTAACCCCCACAGTTTGATGTAAAGCATCAATGAACAAACTGTGTACTTGGAAATATTTTCAGGGATATTTTCAGACTTGTTTCTGTGTAAATTCTGCACACCTGACAGGGCGACAGGTGCATTGGAGGAGAGGCACTTAGTCGTATTTCAAGAAAAAACTCCCGCACACTGTCTCACTCTTGGTTTTCTTTTATTAATACGACATTTCAGTCCCTCAGACCTTCCTCAGTTATCCTGAGGGAACGAAACATCGTATTAATAAAGAAAGAAATAAAGAAATAAAGAAAACCAAGAGTGAGACAGAGTGGGGGGGGTTTCTTGAAATCCGTCTAAGGGATATTACGACTGAAATACAACTAAGGGATATTTTCAGATACATAGATTTATACTTTAATAGAAGAAATACCAAGGCTAAGTTGTCCAAAGTTCTCGTCTGATTTATGCATAAAGTATTAGATCTGTAAGACAAAAGTGTAATCTGCTGTCATCTAGATTTCTTCCAACAGTTTTTTCTTTTTCTTTTTTTACCTTTGTCTGATGATATTATACATTCAATTTTAAGTACATGCACTTGAAATTGAATTACCCTTGAAATGAATTTATCTTCATTTGAGTTCCTTTGTGCTGCTTAATTAATGATTCCTATTATGTTTAATCCTGTGGTTTTAATCAGTGCTCCTTTATTCCTCGCTTTAACTGTATTTCCTGTTATCGTTCTTCATCAGCCTGGCAGCCAAAGAAAAGGGTCTCACGCTCTTAATGGACAGCAGACGCGCCCCTCCATCTCCAATCTGCCTCTCTGCTCTTAAACTCTTCCAGGTGAATGTGGATACATGTGCTAAACACTAGTGCAGGTTGTTAGTTTTAATTCCATGTGAGAGTTAACAGCGAGCTGCCTTGTGTTCACAGGGACAGGTTCCCGGTGGTCTCGGGTCAGTCCTGGTTTTGGTTGAGGAGGATCAGGAATGTCCCTCTCTGAACCTGGAGGGAACTGAGGTGAGGCACTTGTGTACTTTTATTTATTTTTTATTTATTTGTTCAATATTTTTTATCTTGTAAATCAGGTGATTTCACTTTCTCCTTTAGAATGATGTCATGTCATTTCCTTTTTCTATATTTCTTTATGTATTTGTCTTGTGTTGTTTCTGTTATTGTCACACATGGGTCCTGTGTTGTACAACATTTTATACTGTATTTTGCATTGAATTTTACTTTTTTGGTTGTCTCAAAAAAAAAAAAAAGATGTCATGGCCAATGGAGCACAAACACAGCAAAATACAAGGGTGGTTAGCAGTGGTTCCCAAAAGTGGAGTTTGCGCTTCCCCGGTGCCCTCTGAGCTATTATAGACATGACAAAGACTCCATGTTAGTTTTGATATGGGTGAACCAAGTTCATCTCTGACTAATGTCTCCCGGTCGATCATTTTGGCTCCAATTGACTTTAAAAACTGGAAAATTGTCACTCGATCTGTAACTGCAGCATTGAGCTTCGCCATTTGGTCTTAAAATGTTCATATTATGTTTTTATTTCGCTATTTATTCCGTAAATAAATTCCTATTCCTAACATGGACCAAATTCACTCCTACACTTTATACAGTCTGTGCTCTAAATAAATGTGAGTTGTTATGGCTTTCTCATCTGCCCCTTATTAATCTCATATGTTCTCTATCCTTATTCCATTAAACATCCCTAAACGATATATCAACTTTTATACAAAGAATATTTTCTATCTAACATGACTTCTTTCAAAAGTTACCACCCAGTGTAGCGTGCAGCACGACTATATAATATATTTAATTCTCCTTTGACTGAAACGAACTAGGAAAGGAAAGGAAGAATTGTTTAACATCTATAATCCTTGTGTATGAAACCCAATATATGCAGAAATAAATGAACATGTGTTGTTTGATGTGCAGCATATGGCTCTACCCTGAGTTATATATACACACACACACACGCACACACACACACACACACACACACACACACACACACACACATACATTTGAATGGGTAAAACAGCCCATTGGTTTTGCATTGATCAGCAGTTTCTATGTTTGACACGTGTTTTGTGTTTTACTTTGGCCCCGTTTAAGTCTCACATGTTCATTGGGCTCCCACTCAAAGTAATTATGGTTGTTGCAGCTGCAGCTTTCATTTCAACTCATATTTAGTGTAGAGTAATTTATAACTATGTCCTCCATATGCTTTGTAATTTAACATGTGGACAATATAGAAATCTGCAAACATGACTCCCATAGGCACTACTTTGATTTTCCCATGTTTTGGTTTAGTTGTTAAAAAACGAGTATTGTAACCAAATAAAATGCAGATTTACTTTGGTCCTGTTCTAGTCCTGGTTTAGTCCAAGATGCCAAAAAAAAAAAAAAAATCAGATACTAATCGATACTAAAAATTATAGCAGAAGTAGTAGAAGTATCAAAACTAAAAAAGTCACATTAACATGCCAAAGTTTGAGTTTCCTGAACAGTTTCAGTGTCATTTTGAGCTTTACCTGAGCAAGTATCATATGCATTGTATCTTAATTGGTAAAGAATCAATTCCTTATTATCGTTTTGGAGCAGCTATAAACTAATAAACCATTTCAGTAGAGCTTTACAATGTGGTGACGTATCTAAACTTATCACCACCAAACCACATCACAGGTCTGATCTATGAGACATATATTATTATTTTTGCACTTTGTTTCGTCACTTAATGTTTTTCTTGTGAAACTGGTTGTATAAATGAAGTTGGCTTGTCTTATGTTTGTTAATTTGTTTCGTTTCTGTTTCCAGGTCCACACGGTTAAAGGGACCGGCGTGCTCCAGCAGTACGTGGACAAACAGCAGCTGCTCAAAGAACTGGACGGAGATTTCAGCCATAACCATTCAGACTGGCTCTCCTTCAGACTGGTGAGAACGCCCTTTTACACTGGAAAGTTACCTCAAGTTCTCAGGAAATACACTTTTATGCACCTTGGAGTTAAGCCCGATTCACCCTGTTTAAAATTAGGCCTGCAGAATATATAACGAAAATATTGATAGACAAATGGGCAAAAAGTCAGATGGTTTTAAAGCTCCCATATGAAATTAGAGCGACAGAGAATGCCATTTTCAACATTAAATCATTTATATTACTAGTCTGTGTGGTTTTATACTTGTTTTGATACAGCTCAAGATCATTCTTAAGTTATTCAGGTTCATTTCTGTCCTTTCAATGGGATTTTTTGTTGAGTATCTAGTTTCAGTATTAGTTTTAGTGTTGATTAATATCTGATTTCAATACTTTTTGCAACCATACTTACTACTTAGCTAAATATTTGGTTATTTGGTCAACTGAGGACACTTGAAAACACTTATTACATGTGAAATTTGGCCTGCTTTGCTGTTTAGTGACTCCGTATAAACAATTTAAGAGGGAAATTTACACAGGAAGGAGTTAACATAAGACTTTTTGGCAGAGGAGACGGTGTTGGGTGTTGGTGGTCGAGTCTTTGTGGTCTTCTTCATTAACTGTGTGAAAGAGCAAAAAAATGCTCTCTCTTGTGTCCGTGGATCTATGCACACCACAAATCTGACCATAATTTGATTTCTGAAGTTATGCAATTACTGAAAAGTCCTGTTACATCAGTTATAGTTAGATCTGATGTGAGAAATCAGACATCTGTTCAGGTTTTGGCAAGAAGATTAAGCAAAAATGGCAAACGAATGTGTCAAAAATGAAAAATTAATGAAAATGTTTAAAAGTAGAAAGAGCAATTTTAAAATCCATTGCACTTTTGAATATAACAGTGCTCTAAAAATGATGTTGCCAGATATTTTTGATAATCAGATTTCTCCTGTGCTGTAAACACTTACCAAAAACCAGGTCTAATTATTGGATTATCTCATTATTCTTGTTATGTGTCTTTACTGGTCTTGTAAATGTGGCCGCTGACTGTTTCTCAGAGTGTTTATGGTGTTCTTCTGTACAGGGGCCAGAATGAGGCTCCTACTGACCTCTCCCATAGTCGCATACATAAACAGAACAGTGGAGGTCAATGCTGCGGTCGACTCATCCGTTGCTTTGGTTCAATAACGATTTCATTTTTGCAGAGTCTGGAGAGTTTGACCGAGCGATGTGAGAGCGCACTGGAGCTGCTGGGAGAAGCACTGCAGTCTATGGAAACCCAACAAATGCCAAATAACATTAAGGTACAAGTCTCTAATGTTTAAAAAAAATGAACAGGATTGGCAGAAATGTTCAAATTAATATGATTAACTTTAAAGATGGTGCAATGAGCAAATCAGAAAGGCTGTTTTGGGAGATATTTGCAAAAAGTTTTCATATTTTTATGTAGTATCCCCATAACAATAATATGTCAATCCAACAGTAAATATGTGAGTTAAATTTAGTTTTAAGTATCTAATCCAATCCACTTTATTTATATAGCACATTTCAAATCACAAATCAAATAAGAGCAAAGCCATAA
>KN501608.1:15325-37761 GCA_000787155.1 Scartelaos histophorus | reverse complement strand
GTGTGTGTGTGTGTGTGTGTTTTTTATAAAACTAAATTTAATATTCTAACTGCATTTATACTGGATTTAAATTTTAAATAGCATTTTCAGTAATAAAACTTATAGTATCCCCAGGCTAATGCTACGCTCAAGCAGCCATGGTATTTACTTGCATTTAGTATTTGCTGACTAGAGACAAGCAAGGTATTGTAATGTTAAACATGGCTTGTTAGTACCGTTATGCCAACAAATACTGCTCATTAATTACACTGTCACTGAGTTTAAGTACATGACAAAATGGAAAGGTAACACTCATTCTGAAGTGATAAGTTTGTATTAACACTCCTTTACACATTCCTTTATTTCTAATGTATGAAACAAAAATGTTAAAGATGGTTGGCACTTTCTGGCTCATGGCACGACTACAGTGCTTAACAAAAGAAGTGAAAGCCTCGAAAATGATTACTATTATTTAATCATTCAACTGTGCAATGAAAAAAGTAAAATATAAGCCTACAAAAGCAATCATTCAACATAATCTGGCAAAAAAGTCTGTGTATGTAATGGGCCATACTTAGCATAATAACAGTTAACTGCAGCTTTCTAATGACTTCTCAGCATGCATTTGAAAGAACAGGAAGGTACCAATCTGACTACATTATTAAGCTATTAGCTAAAAGTAAATAATGATAAATAATTAACTTGGATGGCATCGAACAGTCTTGGTGCTAAATGAGACAACAGTGATATTGTCTGTTTATTTTTGAACAAAAATGAAGCCCTTTTCTTACTATTTTAAAAATTAGCTCAGGGTGTTAATTAACAAGCCTTAATTATCTCGATGCGCTGTGGTGCAAATAAAATTAGCTTGGAATATTGTGGAAGTCCTCAAGGTATTATTTGATATTATCATTTTTGGAAACATGTAATGGGAATATCAAAAAACTAATTTTGTTAGGAAAAGTACAGATACAAGAGCAAAGAAATACTCAAGTAAAGATAAAAGTATCACAGAACAAAATCTACTCAAGTAAAAGTATTAAAGTATTTAAAATGTAATTCAATAGTAAAAGGTAAACATATTTTGCATTGATTTTGAGATCTAATAAAGCTTCAAATGTAATAATTTTGATCAAGATTTGTGCTGAATTTTGTAATTTTGTATTGCATTTTAGGTATCTGTGCTTTACTTAACAACTTTTACTTAATGACACCACTGAACCTAACCAAAGCAAGATTCCTATCTGTCATGAATAGAATGTAATGTTTCAATACTGTAATAAAGCTTGGAAAACCCATACAGATTTGCCACAGAAATTCTTCTTTCAGAGGAGCAGGACCTTGGCACTGTTCTATTTAGCATAAGAAAACACTCTCCTTTATACTATGCCATCATGCTATTCAAATGTTAGCACCTAATGACTACCTTGGTCAAACTAACTGATCATTATTGAAAGGTAAAGTGTAGCAATTTAAGCACATGGTGACAGATTCATCACGACTACTAAACAATTTCCACATGCAAAGGCCATGTTCCATTCACTACACCCCCTCCTCCCCTTCCTTCCCTGGTTCCCCCTCAGTCACCTCGGCAGCCTTTGAAGCCTCTATTCATGCAGATCAAAGCTGGCGGACCCCTGAACATCCATACATTAGGACAAAACAGACTCATCCGTACACACAATGGACAGGCTGGCTGCAGTTATTTTAATGAACTCTTCAGCGCCATCACCTTTCACCTGAACTCAATGCAGCGCTAACTAAAGGGAGCTTGCAAGTTCAACCAGATAAAGTTACATATGAATGCAAAGTGACTATGTTTGATAGTTTCTCTCATTTTTAACCTTCATTTAAGTGGCATTTCATAAAGGTTCAAAGGATTTTAAAGGCTTTGTAACTGTTCTCATGGGCGTTCCACAGCCTGCTTGACTTCATGAAGATGTTGTAGCTTTGCTTGAAAATGTTCCACATTATGACTCTAAAATGTATCCACTTTTACACGTGCATGCTAAGCGTTGTTGCCTCTCCACAAATGTGGCCTGTAACATCGATACCTGTTGTACCTGATGTATTTAATCCCATAACGTGAAAAAATCCAGGCCAAGCAGGAGACAAGCAGGCTGCAGATTCTCCACCATAAAAGTGACACAATGCACCTTTACTAAATATTATGATCGGTACATACATAAGTTCAAACTCCCGTACCTTTATCTGTAAAATAACAAGCGAGGTCCTGCCATTCACAGGAAACTTGGCAAGTCAAAATCAATAATGCTTAGAGCGCAGGTAGCTTGTCAAACTGGATTTTTCTCTTTGTGCACATAAATTACGTAAATGTGTTGAAGGAAAATGAAACAGCCCTGACAAGGCTCTTTATATACACATAAGCTAAATCAACAAAGCCAGTTAAAAGAATCCTACCACAGCCAGTTTAATGCCCCCAAGCAAAATTATTATTAAAGAAACACACAGCGTGGTTTTGCTAAATGGCTATTACTACTACTGCATTTATAGTACGTAACATATGTACATAAGTTAAAGAATAATCAGAAACGATCATGACAGTCCTAGTCTTAAATGAGGAAGGACTTGTGGGAAGTTTGGAGCGGTAAAAGCAAAAGTGTTCCTGGTTGGACGGTGGTGTCAGTGGAGTGGAACCAGAGCGTCTCCACTTCCCTCCTCACAGCTGCAGCTCAGGGATTCAGAGGAGAGAGAAACAGGAGAGAGAGAAGAGAGGGAGAGACAGACAGAGAAAGAGAGAAAGAGGAGGGGGGTAAGAGACAGAGAGGAGAAAGGGGGAAGGGAAATACAAGAGAGAGAGACAGACAGAAAGAGAGGAGAGTAAGAGGGAGAGGGGGAAGAGATACAAGAGAGAGAAAGATGGGGAGAAGGGGAAGAGAGACACAAAGGAGGAGAGAGAAAGAAGGGACAGAGAGAAAGAGGAGAGAGAGGGAAGAGGATAAAGAAGGTGGGAGTGAGAGGGAAATAAGGACAGAATGGAGAAAGATCTGAGTGATGAGAAGAGAAAGACACAAAGGAGAAAGGGGAAGGTATAAGAGCCAGAAGAGGACAAGAGAGGGAAGAGAAGCAAAGAGCAGAGAGAATAAGGGATTTAGAGATGAGGTAGAGAAAGATAGCAATAGAGAGAAAAGGAGACGAGAGAGAGAGAGAGAGATGGAGAGAGAAAAGGACATGAAAGGGAGGAGGGAGAGAGAGAGAGAGAGCGGCTGGTATCTTTGGGTGGTCCAGTTTCCCGCCCTGGCTCCTCTCGCGCCTTCCTCTGCTGTGACATTCCTGACAGAGGTTAGCGTCAGCCTGGCCTCTCTCACTCATGTAGAGACGTTTTATTGTGCTCTGTTTGTCTTTCTGCATTTGGCACAGAGGGAAGCCCTGGGAAGGAATGCATAGGGACACGTCATCACATTACAACACTATTACAAGACTGTATCTTTATAGATAGTTCTGTAAAAAAGTGGTAACATGTTGAATATGGAGAATTAGTATAGTCTTGTTCCAAACGATCCCCACTATATACAAGTTATGATTCAGTTTAGAACAGTTTAGGATGTTTTCACACTTGGTTCTGGTTTGAGCCTGATGTAGACTAGGTTTGGTCCTCTAATCCTGGTAATTCCAGTTCTAGTTATGATTTAGTTCAGTTCTAGTCCTGGTTCAGTCCTCATCTAGTTCTGGTTTAGTTATGAGTTTTATACCCTAGTCTAGAGCCAATTTTGTTGTGGTATATGTGCAAATGTACAAGTTGGTTCAAATATAATATGAAATATATAAATAATTGCCACTGCCAGTTCCAGACTCCATTTTGTGTGTATAATTTAGACTACTCAGAAAATAAATCTTCATAATCTTCATTAGAGCGAAGTCTGTGCCCCAAGTTTAAAATAACCTTTTGTAACTCTCACCATTCACCATTTCAAGATTCCAATACATTCTTTCAGATAGGACAAAAGCTTTTCAGAATCACACCACTGTGCCTTGGTGCTCCGGTGGCATTTGGCAGCAGGCAGGACAAGTTGGCACGGGGTGAGGATGATCCTGCACCGCCCGTGGACTCCTCTCACTAATGCTCTTCCCCTGCCCCACTGACTGACTTTTTAATAAATAATAAGATGTGGTATAAATAAACCACAAGAGGAGAGAGACTGCCAAAATGCATGCATAAAGATACAGAGGTAGTGCACAAGAGCTGATAAATAAGTCAACAAAGAGGCGTTTGCACTACTTGGGCTGACTGTGTGTGGCAGAAGCTCTGTGTTACGCTGCACTTGGACACATGCTCTGGATGGGAGCACAAACAAGTGGTGCACCCCTTCCATGGGATGCAGGCTAAATATAACCCAGGAGGAAGAGCCACGCTGAGGGCGTTCGGTGCTGGTGTCTCTGCTGCTCCATTATCCTACACACACAACTTCACCACTACACAACTCCTATGAATTATTCAAAGGAAATCTGTGCAGGACATTTAGCTACAGTACTGCACATTCAATATTTTGGCATGAGTTTACAAATGCATCTGTGTAATGTTCAAGTTTTAAAGTCATGTAGGGCTGCACAATTAATCAAATTCTTATTAAATTAAGATACAGCCAATCCTCCGTCATTAAAAACATGTGCTGTGGTGAAGAGTTCAGACAATTTTACTGTTTATTTGTGCTAAATGGCACTGATTAAAAGTCAATCTTGCTCATGTTCATGAAGGCCTTTTTTAAAGTGAATATATACGTTTTTATGAACATTTAAAAAATTGAATAAAAAAAACTTTATTTAAGAATTGTAATAATATGTAACATCACCCAATCTCTAAGTTATTCATAGATGCACTTGGTATATTGGTAAAGACAATAGGTTAGTTACGTAAAAGTATGTTTAGCTAACCCCTAACATTAGTGTAGAAATCTCAGCAGCAGCGATAGCCTCCTTATCTTGTGCCCTGCGCCGGATAAATAAAGGTTTTGCAACACAGTATGGTTCCAGCTCTGTCACTGACAGTTTTGCTCCAGTTGGAGTGTGCAGATAAAGGCAAACTTGTCCTAGTTTCTGCAACAGCCAGACGTGCACTGAGCAAACTTAGAAACTAGGTGACTTGTACTTTCTCCTCCGGACAGCGACAAGCACTGGAGGGTATTCAGTTTTATCCATACAGACAAAAGTTACATATTTAATAACTGAAACTTCAACTGTAACTGTCTTGTACTACATGTTTCAATGTCCTTGTCTGACTGAACATGGTTTATTGGCAAGGCATCTCATCTGTTGTGCTTGAAATACAATTCTTTTAGTTCAGCACCTTTAAAATAAATCACATAATTTACTTCTAACATAAAATTACTTTTCAAAACACTACCTAGCGCATTGTGATATTTAATGAGTATATTGCACTCCAGCTAAATCATGTGTGATTTTCAAATTTTTAAGCAGGAGTCACCGACCTGTCAGCCAACTGAGTTTGAAAAATAATTAAAATGTGTCTCGAACCAAAGACTGCATTGTCTGCAAACAGTATGATTATTTCAAAAACAGGTTTCAAAACAAAGTGAATAGTCATTGCTAAGTCAAAGGTAGGCATTAATTGAGTTGGCGCAGTACTGGCTGAAAGCTTGTATGACATGGCCTATCAGAATCCAGAGTTAGTCAAAAGGCGCTGTGCTGATGAAAAGCATGATGAAAGGCAAGGCTGAAAAGCTGAAATGCAGAGGGGGGCTGTTTCAAATGTCCTCCACTGCATCAAAGTGATTATTGGGGGTACTTAGCAGCTTTCATATTAAAATGATTAAGGTCCCTTTGAAAAAATAAGAGCTGGTGCGACTGCAGTTGGTGGGAGGTCGGCCATAAAAGGGTCTTGGGGAAAAGAAGAATCAGGATTAAGCGCTGTACCTGAGGATAGATGATGAGGGTCCCACTCACTTACCTGGGATGCACTGTAAAATATTAAATACATTACAATGAAACTAACCATAAAAAGCAGAGATACAGTATTTGCCATCATAGCAGTAGAATAAGCAACTCCACAGGTGGTAGTAATCTCACCTATGATGTTACAAACAAAACAAATCTAGTAATCTAAACAAATACAAGTAAATAGGAAATATAACATAGGATTTTCTGTAATACAAATACTACTCAATACCACATTCTTTCAAAAATCAGAAACCATTCCAAGTACCCCCAACTTATAATAAATGCAGTCAGTGTCGGAAACAGATGGTGAACTTAAGTCAAACAGGTGAGCACTGTCCGGTCCTGGGGCATCCTCAGGGCACACACGTATTTTAAAAATGTGGACATGGACAAATCACACAGCAGACACAGCAGCCAGCTACATTATACATGGTTAGAGTCACTTTGCACTAAATGCAGCATAGGAGCAAATATTGATCGATTGATTAGCGTCTGAATGTGACTTTGCTCAGATTAATGTTAATGGCAGTGAGCAGATGCCTGGAGAGGCCCTGGCTACAAAAGCAACCACATTTGTCTGAGGGGGTCATGGGAACTGACTGAAGCAATCTGCACAGGCCTAATCAAAATAACCATTTTTATGTAAACAAAATATTTTCTTCCATATCATCTATAGAAAACAACAAAACACAGCACCCTAACCAACCTGATTTAGGCTGGACCGCTCCCCTGTGCTCATTTAAACCAGAAGAGATTGCTTGTTTTTACTTAATTACGTGCTAACAAGCATCCATTTTAACAAGCCTCATCAGAGAGATGCAATACTGTTCACGAGTCATTCTTTATATAGCAGAATTAAACAAAGAGGTGATTAGGAGCTGGACAGTGGCTGTCACACTGCTTGTCATAAAGATGCGTGGTGCATATAGCATGTCCTTCGTGTTAACACATGGTCTCAGTGAAGACAGACCGTAAATCACTCCTAGCAACTAGGGCATCCTATCCTCAGCTCAACCCGAGCTGGACGTGGGCTCATCTGGCTTAGCATCACAGGAGCGTACGGTACCAGAGGGAGGGGTCCTGTCCTCGCCACACACTCCCAGGGCCAGACTGGGTCACAAAGACAACATTCAGAACAACATTAGGACACAGGTTCACCTGGGGCTTCAGACACCCTCCACAGCAGATCATCTATCAGCCTCACACTTATTCACCTTGTCTGTCTCCTTTGGCTCTGCATTTATTCAGAAAGAGTAAACACTTATATTCCTTCCTATGCCTGTACTACTGCTTATAACTGCTAACAATACATTTACTCTGAAATTAACCCCAATAACTGATTATGATTACTGACATGACTTGTAGCAGAGTTAGTCACTGAATCAGATTGTGTGTCAGATTGTCAGGCAGACAGACAGAAATTAATTTCCAGCTAAAATGAAACCATTTGTGCCTCCACCAGAAATCATTTCATTTTCCAGCTCTGAGTGGAAAAGAGATGATAAAAAATTCTCTTAACATCTCATCTGCACTGCTGCTCCACCGAGAGGCCCGGCATTGTCTAGAGACACTCCCAGATCTTCTACCAAGGCTTATTAATTCAGTGCTCTCATCTCCCCGAGCTGGCTATCATTACAGGCCTATATATAGAGGCGCAGGGGAATAGTGCGAGATGCACACACACATTAACATTAATGACTTTAGGCTCTTCTCATGAGCCATGCTCCTTCACACAGAACTGTGCAAAGCTAAGATGCTCCCACTGTGTGCTGGTAGCCCAGCAAATAAATATCCCTTTGTTTACCAACAAAAGAGAGGCATCTTTGCTTTGGCGATGCTATCTGAGCCCCACACTGATGCAGAGGATCTGTTTGACAATGAGCCGTGTGTCAGGTCTGCTGCAGGCGAGAGCACAATCTAATCCAGGATCTCCAGCACAGGAGCAGCGTTGCTCCCACTGAGTGAGCTAATGAACAGTCATCAGGTCTCCTCCGTGGCACTACACACCAGCGCTCCGCTCTGTGCTCCGAGCAGGATTACACCGAGCAGGCTCTTCCTCAGTAATTCTATCCTGATCACAGCAGGAGATCACAGCCCATTTCTTTTTCCACATTGTGTTAATCAGTCTCTAAAGTCCAATACTGCACAGGTCCAGGCACATGTTGTTTAACAAAAGCTGCATGGAAATAGACTTTCATTTACACAGAGAGACTAGAGTGGTCCAGTTAGCCTCCAGCGGCCCCTCCTCTCCTCCTGCCCTGTGCGACTGTACAGTGGGGCAGCAGATGGAGCGAGGGGAGGGGGGCAGTTAGGACACATACCCCTGTCCCCCTGACTGAGCCTGGAGGGTGTCTGCAGCTCCACAGGCTCTGTGCAGCAAGCTATCACCCAGCTCTCCACTCTGCCCCTGAGGCCCCGACACAGTGAGGCGTGCACCAACACAGGACCAATGCCACTCTGCAGCACAACATCTACACATGCAATCCTGTGCCCATCCTCCTCCAGAGCAGCACGGACTGCTCCTTTCCCGATTATTTCCCCCATCCAGGATCCATTAGGCACCTCGCGCTCCAATGTTCCCATGTTATGTTAACTGACAGTGGGATGAATGATTTATTTAGAAGCTTTTTCAATTGTCAGAGATGGATGGCTCCAATAGCAGCTTTGTCCTTGTTGATGAATCAGGCTGTTTTCCACTTTAAGAAAATCTATTTGTATTTGAACAAGCACGTAAAACAAAGCACCCAGAGACAGTTTAAGGAAGTGGACTGGAGACATAGGTAAGAGAGAGGTCGAGCAGGCTGTGCTGTGAACAAAGAGAGGCTCCAGTAACTTTGATATCTTTATGCAAATATGGTGGCTTTTGAGCACAGACACTTGAACAGTTACTAACTATGTACTTTTTGGGGATGGGAAATATGAGTATATTATTTATACAAGTACATCATTTTCATGCAATCCATAATGTATGCAGTAATCGACAAATTGCACATGATATGTGCAGTATATCACAATAATTTTACACTAAATACATTTCACAACAGTATTTATTTGTTAGACTACTGCCTGCACAAACACATTAAGAAATACACCCATTTTAGTAATCAAAATGGTGAATTCATCAAATGTGTTGCGGTACTGAATTGAAAAGTAGCACTGAAAAAATACAGTAAAATACCAAAATATGCCAGTATATCGATTTCACGGGCCTCGATATTCATATTATATCACCAAATTTAGTTTCACTATATTTCAGTATTTTAGCATACCCCTAGTACTTATAAGCTACTTATTGATTGCCAATGAAGTCCCACCATCTATTAATTATTTATTTGTTTTGCAACATCACGCTCTGAAGATTGAATTTCTCAGAGGAATTGTTCATCTGGGATACATGACGAGCTTCTAAATAAATAGCCATTTAAATTATATGTCCATGGGAATTCTGCAATAACTAACTAATAAGCAAAAACGCTATCCATGATTCCAGACAAATAAACACCACAGCAGTCACAATACAACTGAATTATACATAATGATTAAATGTGCATTCTTCTTAATGAGCATGGGACATATCAGATAGTGTTATGTTGTGTGAAACAGCACAGTAGGCAGAGCTTGTGTATCCCTTCAGGCTGCTGTCTTGCTCACTACTGCCAATGACCAAATCTATCTTGACATGTGGACAACAAAGAGCTACTAGCCCGCCTCTCCTCTGTTAGCAAGAACGCACACTCTGGAGACTTAGCCCGTACTATCTCCCCCGAACACCGGCAGGCAGCAGAAACCACTGCGTTACATGTCATACACACAACATAGTGAAATCTTTAAGCAGCGTATCCAAATGGGAAGCCTCTGCAAAGCCCCTCTTCACATCAAATACACTTGATGGTGCCAAAGCTAGTACTGGTAAGTCCATGCACAGTTGTCCAGATAAGGCAAGTAGGAAATTGGGGGAGTCCAGTTGTCAGTATGTTCTGGGCAATTCTTTAAATTAGCAGGAGATTAGGGAGTGCATGGTGATTAAGCTCATTTGAAGTATTGAGGATCGGTCTGGGCATTGGCAAGAGGCTCACTTTAATTAATCTGGTAATGGAGGAGAAAAATAAGCACTCTTACGCACATATCAGCGTTTTTCCGCACAGGAGGAAGTGGAGATTGTGGAGGGGGGTCTGAGGGCTTGAGAGGGGGGGGTATAGACTTTTTAAAGGAAGGGACACAGTGAAATAGAGCACAGTGCCCACAGGGAAATTAGCCGTGCGTAGTCTGATGAATGCACCATTGTATCAGTGTAATAATGAAAAGAAGGGAAAAAATCTTGTGAGTTTAATCTGCAAAAGGGATTTTAAATGTACTGTAATACACTAAAAAGTAAATATTGAAGATTGTGAAGGACTCGAGTTAGACTAGCACACATCGGTTCGGGGCATAAACATTTTGGTGGCAAAGTCGGCTGCTTGCGAGTCGGGGCATGCTTTTTTATAGGGATGAACAATGTAGAGGCAAGTCCTGGGCAGAGCAAAGCACAAAGCAACACAAGTAACATTCAGTGCACTATCTAAGCTGGTGCCTGATAAATAATTGAAGACGGCAAAGAAAAGGAACCCAGGACGAAAGAGAGGGGGAGAGAGGAATATACAGTGAGAGAGATAGAGTAGAACGACTTACAGTGAGAGAGAGAAGGACAGGGAGTTTCAGTGAGAGAGGAAGAGAGAGAGTGAGAAAGAGAAGAGGAGAGGAAGATAAATAGAAAGAGAGAAGAGGCAGTTAGAGTGAGAAGAGAAAGGAAAGAGAAAGTTACAGTGAAAGAAGGAGTTACAGAGAGAGAAAAGAGAGGGAGTTACAGTGACAGAGGGAGAGAAAGAGAGGAGAGGTGAGGGAGTTACAGTCAGAGAAAAAAATAGAGAAGAGGAGAGGGAGTTACAGTGAGAGAGAGAGAGTCAGTTCTCTTTATTGGTGGTCTCCTGCCTGTAGTGTAGTGCCAGCAGAAGGCAGCTCACCCAAGGCGGTCCCATGAGCCAACTTCCAAGCCTAATTAGGTTTATTCTCCTATAACAACTAATAACTACCAGGTGGATGTTCAGTTTAACAGTTTAAGGCTTAATCCTAGTCCATACTGACGGATTTAAGGAAGATTATCGGGATTTTAAAAAATACACAATCTGGATACATTTCTGACATTAATATTTTCAGTTATAATGGCCACAAATGTACAGTGACAGATGACCCATGGAATATACAGGCATGTTATTTGTTCTAGTACATTGCTTTTGATCACATGAAAGAGAGCATTACACAGCATTATAGAGACAAGTCTGAGTCAGTTTATTACACCGAGTCTGGACAGTCTAATTAAGACTAAATAAGAGGTCTTCAGAAAGCCCCTATGTGGCCTAATCGCATATAGGAAAGTCGGTAAACCATCTGCTAACATGCTCTAGTGCTTATATACACCTGATCAGCAGCAGATTGCACACTGCATAAGATATAGTAGTAATGTATAAAGACAGTAGATCAAAATAGATGTTTGCTGACATGCAGACTTAGCAGATTTAGAATATAGAGTATGGTATCTTTCATTTTACAAAAAGAAAATTAAATCTTTGAAAATGAGTCTTTCAGTAACTAAATTTCAGAGTCCGCGCCAAGGGGTTGATCCAGACCTTTTGGATTAGAAGATAGTAAAATATTGAGCGATTATGTTTTGCCAATATCGCTGTCTTAATCATGACATTATATGCACACTCAACAAAATACTACAACTTGCATTAAATTCATTAGCATGCATAAAGGTGGGTGATTATGTCAGATGCCATTCCTCAGCACAAGTGAACCTCTAAAGACATGTCGCTGTCAGTTTAGCACCCATGACATCCCCCACTGGACACTCAGCTCTTGTCGGCTTTGCTCCAGACCAAATTCACAGCAGGAAAAACAGATAATGCTAGCGTGGCCTAGTTATTTGCCCCTGCCTTTCCCTGTGTGTGTAATAAGGAGTGATGGCATGTCCTCTTAAGGCAACGCAAGCCGCAATAAGAAGCCTCGTAGAACAAGGGTCAGTGTTAAAGAGGCAGCAATCAGGCTGAAAAAAAAGTATGTCCAATAACTTCACATAAGGGTCAATATTTCTGATATGACATACATTTGATATGCTTAAAACCAGTGAACTCTGCTTAAAACCACTGAACTGGGTGGCATTATGGAATTAGTAGCTTAGAGGATTGCATAGGATAAAGTAGGTTTATGTGCGACAAATGCAATTATTGTTGTTTTTAATGCTATCAACTAATTCAATCAAATTATACAAATACTGATATGTTGTCAATAAAAAAAAAATCTGTACTACCAATTCACATCTTCACTTAAAGTTGCCCTATGTAACTTTTCTGATGTAGGATACTCACTTGGTTGTTTCATGGCAGTGTTATTGCTTTGCCTGGAATTTTCTTAATCACTGCCTTATCTGTCGTGCATTTATTAAAATACAGATGTTTTATTGCTGTATGTGACATCTAACCTGAAGGTGCCACCTGCCTGTCTCCATGGTGATATTATATAACTTTATACATTTTATGCCATATTGTGGGCATATGCCAGGAAAACCAGTAACATCTCCATGGTGAAAAATTACTTAGTTAATCTTTTACTTTAACTGTGTCTATCTATAAATGTGTGTTATGTAACAATATTGTCTCTTAAGTTAGCCAACAGAAAAATCAGATAAGCTAATTATATAACAAATTATATAATTTTAGCATTAGCAATGGTTATTACAGGCCATGTTAACATCACATTACAATTAAGTAGTGACATTACATGGGACAAGTCCTCATTAGTTAGAAGAGACGTATAGATGATTATGATAAAGCCGTACTTTGTGCTCTGACTGAAATGACTGAGAAGCCTGTTACATTAGAAAGTAAGGCAGGTTTGAGAGACTTTATGGGTCACTTGAGTGAGTGACCTCGGTTAATACAATCAAATGGCTCTGGATAAGACAGCTACTCACTCCCAACTGCCCGGATTAGATGAGCTCGCCCACACCACCTATGGCCTACTTTCTGTAGACACACAACAAAACACAGCGGTGCCTCTGTTGTCACCATACAACATATAACATTTTCAAAGGCGATTTCAATACTGAAGAAACTAAGGATAATCAATATCATCTTTGAAACCACATTAATTATGAATAATAAAAACACTTTTCTCAAACTATGGGATGTATTTTCAGCACCAAGGATGCGTTATTTAACATTTCTGTTGGAGGGTCCGCCACCTCTGCATCTTGGATATGTTATTGGTTTGCCTGGAAGGTTCCACAATCTTCCATCATTAACATCTTCATGGAGACAAGCAGGTTGCAGACCCACAAGAAAAGTTAAATTGTGCTCTTTTAAACCATAAATAGGACAAATTTGGCCTTTCCTCAAGATTTTTTTTAAATCTAGTATAGATCAGAACTAGTAGAAGCCCAAACTGTAATATTATTTAAACTTGAAAATACAGTTATATTCTATTGTCTTATATAATTTTCATGAGCATTGTGGTATTGAAATGTTTTTTTTTTTTAGTATTGTGCTTTTAGTAACTTAATGTAATTTTAGCCTTGTTACACTGACATTATTGGATAACCCTAAGTACCTCAACCGTGCCTCAACACATCCTCTCTGTAACATTTGCTTTTGAAGTCTCCCTCCTTCATCTGACCCCGAATTAAAACTCTGATCTGGCTAAGGAGATGCTAGCTAACGGTTTGCATTTAGCGTCTCCGGATGCTGTCCCGCTCCTGCTGAGAGCTAGGCATCTTAATTCAGATTGTGGAAGGCAGTCAGCAGGTGAATGCCGCTCTAATCACGCAGCCATATGTCCCTCTATCCCCTGGATGATTAAGCCGCGACCCCCTGTGCTAGCTGTGTGCTTTGATAAGTCCTATCCCCACTGACAAATGCTAATAATGTGGAAACGCAGGTCCACAATTTCTGTCCTGGGAGATAAAGGCTTCCTGATCCCTCATCTCAATAGTACCTAGATATGCAAGACAGAAACCAGCATTTTTATTAAGGCTTTTATTATTATTCCTTACTAGCTTTGCGACCTTCCCTGTTTGCAATTATACAATGTGTGTCACCTGGTTGGCCACATAAACTCCAGAGGTTTATCTATTCCGAACAGTTCAATTTCTTTGAGGGTTAAAACATTTCCTTTCAGAAAAATAAAAACGATGCCTTAACTTTTTTCATTATTATTCCATGTTCCTCTGTGGTAAAGGGCAGGGACTATATAGGTCATGCTTGTTTATCATTTTATCGTGAGATTTTGAGCTAAAGTGTCGCTGTGATGCAGCTGTAGTTCCAGTGAAAGCAGCCACCGTGCAGGAGGACTTGATCAGCTGACAAACATCTGTGGTGCATTAGCTGTCACTGTTCTGTGGTCTGTGATCCATGTGGTACAGACGATATCGGCCTCAGCTGAGAATGCGCCATCATCGAGTGCAATATGCTTATATGAAGACCTGGAAATATATGCAAAAATAAATTTAAAATTAAATGAAATAATGAAACAAACATTACACTACACAGCAAAAGGAAAGTCAATTTGTAAACTGGACAAAAGTTTATTTGGTCCAATACGTTTCACAGCTCATCCAAGCTGCTTCTTCAGCTCTGGTCAGAATGCTGGAGGATACAACCTTATATCAACAGGGCGAGCCAGGTCAGACCCAGAGGTGTAATCACCCATTATGGCCCTATATTATTATGCTAATTATGTCCCCACACTTATGACAAGTTCAATAGGCTGAGCTAACAAACAGAAACTGTAAATAAACAGGTGTTAGTTTCTATGTAATTACATTGTAATTAGCTCCTCCTTGCAGGCAGATATAAGGTTGTGTCCTCCAGAGTCTGACCAGAATTGAAGAAGCAGCTTGGATGAGCTGTGAAATGTATTCGACCAAATAAACTTTTGTCCAATTGAAAAAATTAATTTTCCTTTTGCCATGGATTCTACCTGGATGACTGAGGGATTTTACACACATTACACTACACAGTACATAAAAAGTGAGTTAAAACTATAGTAGACTGACCCCATTAGCTTGTCTGTATGGATGTGTTTTTTCATTGCCTGCAAATATGCTATTTTCTCTCTCTTCATAGAGACAAACAACTGGCACCACTAGCCCAAGTTACAGGTAAGAACTATGAAGAGGCAAGCCTAATCCCAATAAAAACACATGTACTTGTATATACAGGTTTAATCTAGAGTAAGTAACAGCAGCAGCAGTAGTATTAGTAGCGGTAGAAGTAACAAATTAAAATAGTAGTAGTAGGAGGAGCAAAAATAGTACATCTGTGTTCAACCAATGCATCTATATTAGCACAACCATATATTTTGCATTTACCCTGCTTATTTCTTTTATTTCTCTATGATAAATGCTTCCTGTGTAAAAGTACCACTTTACCCAGCTGTCTTAAGTTGTCATAAATCTACTCTTCATTCTGACCTCTTTGGGAGAATAAATTAGACCAGCCCAAATGGATTACCGGTTTGGTTCATTTCCTTTGTGACATCTCCTCATCCCCATTTCCTGTCCAATATTTTGTTACCTAAAATGTAGGCTATTAAAACAATCACCTAGGAACAACAAATGCAGGCAAAGACACAAAAGCAAAATAAACCATGTTTGGACACTGTGTTACTGTCTTTTTTATGTAAATTATTCACATTGAGAGTGGCCTTAAATAAAAATCATCATAGAAACAAAAACAGATTGTAAAAACTCCCAGCCTGATAAAACAGTACAAAACAGCTTGCTATGATGTAGAGGCACATGCTGTATCTCAAATGTACAGGCCACATTGATAAGACGAATTGCCAAAATGGATAGTTTTTTTTGTGGTGATGTTTGTTGCCATGGCGACGTGTGGAGTCCATCTGCCGGTAGTGTGTGTGTGTGTGTGTATGTGTGTATGTGTGTGTGTGTGTGTATGTGCATGTGTGCGTTTACAGTTGTATGTGGCAGTGTAGTGTGTTTCTGGGTGTAGGTGCACATTCTTGAGGCTGATTCACACGTAGCGCTGGCTTAAGTAGAGGTGGTGATGAGCTATTCGTCTGGTTGTTGTGCCTTTGTTTACATACCAGGCGTTCTCCAGAGACACTGCCAGCTCACCCAGCCTGTCTGTACATCACAGCATGACCCCATCACACCACAGTTTAGCACCAAGTTCTCAAATAGACCAGTGCTAGACTTCATATAGCAACTGTAGCTGGTCAGGGTGATATGCAGGGGTCAGAAATAGATTTATATAATTTAATTAGAAAATTAAGTGGTTTAAAAGATCTCCTGCTCTTGCACTACAGATGCTTTTCAGCTGATGTCATCAGAGCATACCCTTGATGTGTGAAGCTAACTAGAGGCTTTACTCTGTCTGAAGCTAGGTTAGACTTTAATCTGAGCTTTATTTTGCCACACTCTCACATAAACAGGCTTAGCTGGAACTACAGCCTTTGAGATCATTTATGATATTAAACATGTCTCTCACGCATAAATTAGTCACAAGCTAACTAGCATTAGTCAACAGTTTTTCAGTTTGTCACTTTGATCTTTTCCTGAAAATCAGACACATAAAAATGACGATAGACACTTGTATTGATCACAGGTTGCTAAAATATGTTGCTTAAGACAGATCTTAAAACTTTTTAATGTTTGCACTGTGTCACCATGGTAACTACTGAGCATTCCACTGCAGAGATATATGTAAAACACCCTGAGCACAATGTCACTGCAAAGTATACATTGAGAAGCAGGTAATAATCTGTAACATTCAGTCAGTTACTTCACTTGAAATTGTACTTCTCAGAGAACGTTTCTGATGCCTTAGCTGGAAGATGGTCCGCCACCCGCTTGTATCCATGGATATTTTATTGCTTTGCCTGAAATGTTCCACAGTATAACCTAAAAATAATTAAATAATAAATATATAAATCTGTTTATCTCAGTTGGAGACAATCAGGCAATGCCACTAAACCAAGTTAAAATCATATCTGTATATCTGTATCTGTGTACAGGCTACCCCACTCACTATAAAAGTGCATATACTTCAAGATATTATTTACCAGTAAAATGCTAAATGGTGTTCACTTCTATATGGTGGACTATTCCAGGCAAAACAATAACCTCTCTATGGAGACAAGCAGGTAAAGTTGCATAGTATATATTTAAGTAATATTCTTAAGTCAGATACATCCAAACAATTACTCATAACTTTAGGTTCATCAATATGTTTTTACTCCTCACAGGAAACATAATCATCCATTACATAAGTAAGAGCATAATTTATGTTTACTCACATCTCAAGACACAGCTTAAGAATGATCAAAGGAGCGGAGAAGTAATGGCTCATTTGCATCTGGGTTTAACAAGTGGAGAACTTGTACTGGCAGAACATAATTATGGCCAGTAAGCCTAATAGAAGCCAGTTGTTCACCATCAAATAATCAACTTAGGAACCCAAGCTTTTTCTGGGCCGATCGTGGTAATTGTAGAGTTAGAATAGCTAAAACGCATAGCCTTTGCCCCTGTGCGTGACCTTTGACCCCACTCTCTGTGATCAGCTAATTGGGAAAAAGTGAGTTTGGGGACTGTGAGAGCCCCCAGGAACTGTGGACTGGGAGCAGAGCGCGGGGACCCAGTGAATGAAGGCTTTGTGTGCACTGTGGGAATCTCAGCACAGCCACAACAATCACTACACAACACTGAACAACGCATACACCAGGGCAGACATAGTGCACTTAGGCTTCATCATCAGCAAATGTAATAACTACGAGGTTAAAGGGTGATTCAATATTGTGACAGCTTTATATGCAATGGACAGTTAGGCAATCAAATCACTTACACAAGAATACTGTGAACAAAATAGTCTTTAGCATAGTCTAATAGGGGCTTAAGAAAAAAATTGATTTGTGGATATATATTACCATATTTTTTCATTTTTATCATGAAAAATCCAAAAGTTCCATTTACTGTTCTCATGATTTTAAAATTAAATAAACTGTATTTCATTACATTTTGTTCTTGTAGGTATATTTGACCAGAATATTAAACACAATTATTGATAAATCACAGTATACCGTCCTTAGTTTTAGTATTGGGATGCATCGTGATACACTGATTCATGAACGCCACACTGTGATGTGTATTGTATTGCCAGACTCATGACAATGTACATCCCTATAGGCTAAGATAGCTGTTTCATTTGAATGTACTAGTAGATGCCACAGTGTATATTATCTACTTCCCACTGGATCAGATGTGCCTGTTGATGGAAAGTAACAAAGTAAAATTAATCAGAAAAGATTTTACATAAAATATCCAGTGAGTGATAGTTGTGAGGATAAAATATGATGCGGAGTCAAAATAGAATAATACCTTGAATGTATTTACCATCATAATTCAATTTAAGATACACAAATCAGATGACAATATGTTATGTGTTCACTCCAACCTATTTGTATGGCCTCAAATGTCATGTTACAGTATGAGGGGAAATATTTTTTAAGACACTTGTTGAAGCTGTAACCAAATTGCTAACCTTAGTAGTAGTAGCTGGGTGAATGCATTTTCAATCAGTCACAGCAGCCCTAAATGGAATATACAAAATACAAACAGTTTGAATGATAAGATAATACCATAATTTGATAACACGTCCAAGGTTTGCAGATCTGTAAGCATTTTGTTAGATTATGTAAAAAGCGTCAAATAGTATATCTTAATACAACCTGTCTTGTAATATTATGCAGCCTGGGCAAATAGTGTTTAAAATGGTCAACATAGTGATCAGCATTCAGACAGGCTCCTCAGATTTATGGACCACGGGATTGCAATAGCTTTCATGAGCAGTTATCTTATGAATAATACACGCAGACCATATTTGATGAGCCCATCTCCAAACCACCATAAACTTATTTTATTTGCAACAGTCGGGCTGGCTCTTCATAAAAACGGGATAGCTGCTTATGCTTCATCGAGGGAACGGCAGCATTTGGGTAATGGTGCACTAATATTTTACTTCAACCCAGGGAGGACTGATTTACGGCAGAGGAGCTGGAGAAGTCTTATGCAATCAAAGGTTGGTTTACCTCCTGCAGTGCACCACAAGAATTATTACCACATTAAGAATATAAGATTGTGATTACCAAACTGAATAAGAAGTACTGGGTTATGAAAGCAAAGGAATTCATTTGGAGGTCTAGTTTTCATCTCAGTTACATATTTTAAAACAACATATATTCAAATACAGAGATTCTGTGTTTCCCTGATTGCTATATTATGTTATACTACTACTACTACAACTACGACTGCACATTTTTAAGGTTACAACTAGAAAAACACTGAAATCATTGTCTTAAATTACAAATGTCACAAATCCCCTGCACAGAAGTGAGTGTATTTGTAACATCTCACAAGTTGCTCAAAAGCAGTTGAAGTAAAAATAGTCTTTGCTTCCTGTGAGTCATACCCAGAGACATAAAAATGTGCCAGATCTGTCTTGTTTTTTTTTTTTTTTTCTTTCATCAGCAAATACAGTAATCTCTAAGTAACAGCTGCTGACGATCAACTAACTGTGTATGCTTTAAGATAAACCCAGCTAAAAGGCTCGCAAGTCCAAATAAAAGGTCCAGAAGAGTTGTTGGAGGGCTGTTTTTGACATTTATTAACCAGAACACCCTAGTCCAGTGTGTGTGCAGAGCAGCTTTGTACGTCACATACAGCTGTAGTCTCTGATGACCTTTGAACTCTAGCCACGCAACAGTACATTCAACCAGCTAACTACATGGTATGAACAACCAAAACAGTCAAACCACAAATACATGCTTTCATAAATAATATACTCGTAGTGTTCATGTAATAACTACAATTAAGCTAAAATAAATTAATGAATGAATACATGTTGACATCTTTGACATCTAACTTTTCTGGCAAAGGGTCACCATGTCATGCCACACGTGTCCAAAGCTCGGTGATGTCACTTGTGTCTTCATGGACAATGGACATAGATAAGTTCAATACCACAACATGAAAGACTCTAGGCAAAGCAATAATAATCTCCATGTGGGAGACTGTTTCCTATCTGTAACTGCTGTAGTATATTATCTAAGGTGTTTTCCTGGTTGCTGAGCAGTTCTTGTAAAAACACTGTGTTCAAATTGGTCATACAAAGGAACATCTGACTCAAGCCTGGGGCAAGAGCAGAGAAAATAGTGCTGATTGGACCAAGAGCTCTGCCAAATGTACTGCGGTTTTGTCTGCTTGTACAAAAGGACTTAGAGACATAATGGTAGAACACGGACTCTGTACAACTGGAGACAGCACTATCAGGCTACAAGAGACAATGAATACTACACAGATAACAATGTGAAGAGTGCAAGTCAGGCCTAAAAGTCAAAGATGAAGCTGCGGTCCACAGAAAGCCATTTCATGGGTTTCAGAATGATGAAAAGTAAGGATGGTTGCCATAGTAATTAAAAATTTAAAACAAAATATATAACAACAACAACAACAGGTCAACCATCCTCAGAATGGCAATGTAACAGGACACTGAAAATGAAATTGGTTTGGTTGGGAAAAAAAAAGGAAATCCCATATAGGCCTATTTGCTTTTGAAATAAGTATTAAGATCACCCCTCTGTTCTGTTATATATTGATATAATCAATCATTTTCCTTTTAGGGAAATCAGAAATATGCTGATTTATTGATCAAGGATAATCTGCCTTCCATATGCGTTTAATAATAGTAAATGGTATAATTATAAAGTACTAAAAATTATAGTAACTGCTTTCTTCTTGACCCATACTCAAGTCCAGCAGGCTGCATACATTACACCTTATAAACTGACATCTAAAATGAGAGGAAGAGGCTGATTTGCATAGTTCTTGTGTGAAATAGTGATGATAGGAGCAAAGTGGTGAGAGAGGAGCAGGGTGCTGAGGAGGTGTGTGCCCGGGCTGACTCATGGCTGTGTGAGTGTAGTGTATAGTGGAGCACATATGAGTCATGACACGGAGAAACACATCCATAAAGCTGCATTGCTCTGGGTCTAATGACATGCTCCCACATAGGTGACACAGAGCTCCTGCGTGGTACTGCGCAGAGCAGGTCGGCACAGGACAGCTTTGTTCCACAGGGAGGAGAGAGAGGAGTCAAGCTCTTTTGTCCACTCAACTCAAGCCTGGGTGTTGATTGGAACTGATATAAAACACTAGGGTTAAAGCAGGTACCAATAACAAAAAAAAAGTTTTAGCTTTGTTCCATAAAAGAGCTATGATCATTAGTTGATGGTCAGACGTCATTATGGAGACACAATGCACACATTACTAAATAGATATAAACAACTCATTTTCAGGAGCATGTGACCATTACATCCATGGTGCTGTTTAGGTTTTCAACAAAAAAAGGTACAGCCTGTAGCACTTGCCTCTATAGTTTATTTTGCAAACAAAGCTAGTTTAGTCATTGTAACACAAATTTCCCTTTAGTGCACAGCCAAACTCCACTTGGACATCTGTTTATCCACTACACTTACTATCTTATCTCAAGCTGTAACTTTGGAAACACACTCACTCCGTTCCAATTTTCATGTGAAATCAAATCCTTCCTGATCCATGTTGATCTATATTTGGAAAGACTTCCTCTGAGGTCAGTCTGAGTCAAGGCTGTTCCCCAGACTAAACTACATGAGGCGGAGCGCACAAAAACCTTCAACAAAATCCCCCAACAATATTTGCCAGTGCATATTCCATCACCATGGCGACTGATACTCTAGCCTGGTAGTATTGTGCAACAGTGGCTCAGAGGGGCGTATGGGGGAAGAGTGTGGGGAGGTATGAGGGGGGAAAGAGCAGCTGAGGCGTTTGTTGTTTATAATAGATTTAAACCCTTCACCTTATGTCCCACCTACTGGTCTGGAGGTGTAAAGAAACCTGATACTTTTATTGAGGTAACGTAAACATAAACTTGACTTTTTCTGAGGTACATGTGGCCTAGTGAGTACTGGGAAGAGTAATATTTTTAGAAAGTTGTAGTTGTACTAACAAGAGTAATAGTTTTTATCAATAGTTTTAGTTATAGTAGTAGAAGTGGTACACAATAACAGTAGTAGAATTAATAGTAGTAACAGTAGTAGCTTTATAGTAGTGGCAATAGTAATTCTACCACTACATTTTGTCATGTTGTTACATTTTATTGTTATAGGCTATTGTTATGTGTTAAGATTCAAAAAGAGTAATGTAAAAAGTAGTATTTTTTACTGGAGGACTCTCTCCTTTCTCCACCTTGAGTTAAATGGCTGTGAGAACCAAGTAGTTATAGCGTTCAATAAGTATCTGCGCGGTGTTTTGGTTCCAGACGTTTTTTCCAGCGTCACCATGGTAACCGGCATTCGGGGTGTCGGCGGGCCGGCGGGCAACAGTGGGGCGTCGTGATGTGTGTGGCGGGCAGATGCAGCCCTGTGTTCCTGAGAAGTCCCCGGGAGGACTGACG
>JACN01103738.1:0-13111 GCA_000787155.1 Scartelaos histophorus | reverse complement strand
TATCTCCTCCTTTGGCCAGCTTATGATATTCCCGCTGGGTATCTAATCACTGGCAGGGAGTAGCTGTTTATTGCCTGGGACCTTGATCACCATTTTGAGCTGGCTCCTCAGGACTTGCCTCACTCTCTGCAGGTATTTGGCCGTAGCTGTTTTCCTTGTTGCCTCCTCAAGGCTGCCATTTGCGTGTGGGATACCAAGGTACTTGTAACTGTCCTCAATATCTGCTATTGTCCCCTCTGGGAGTGAGACCCCCTCTGTGTGGATTACCTTCCCTCTCTTTGTCACCATCTTACTGCATTTCTTGAGCCCGAATGACATTCCAATGTCTGTGCTGTAGATCCTGGTGGTGTGGATCAGTGAGTCGATGTCTTGCTCACTCTTAGCATACAGCTTGATGTCATCCATGTAGAGGAGGTGACTGATGGTGGCCCCGTTTCTGAGTCAGTATCCGTAGCCAGTGCGGTCTATGATTTGGCTGAGGGGGTTCAGACCTATGCAGAACAGCAGTGGGGACAGTGCGCCCCTTGGTATATGCCACATTTTTATGGACACTTGTGGAAGTGACTTGCCATTGGCCTCAAGGGTGGTTTTCCACAGCCACATCGAGTTTGCAATGAACGCCCTCAGAGTCCTATTGATATTGTACAACTCCAAGCACTCAGTGATCCATGTGTGCGACATTGAGTCGTAGGCTTTCTTGTAATCAATCCAGGCAGTGCACAGGTTGGTGTGACGGGTTTTGTAGTCTCGGGCGACTGTTCGGTCCACCAGGAGTTTGGCTCCTCTAGTATTTTTGCCAATGCCCTTCTGTGCTATGCTCATGTATTGATCCATGCCCTATCAGGATCAGGATCGTACACCCTTCAGTTAGCCACTCAGGGTGAGTCCCATCCCTTAGCAGCTTGTTCATTTGTGCTGCTAGGCGCTCATGGAGAGCAGTGAGCTTCTTTAGCCAGTATGTGTGGATCGTGTCAGGGTCTGGTGCCATCCAATTCTTCATGCCTGAGACTCTTTCCTGGATGTCTGCCACTGGGATGGTAACTGGATTCTGCTCAGGGAGGTTGCTGTGCTCTTCTCTCAGAGCCACCAGCCACTGTGCATCGGTGTTATGTGATGCCTCCCTCTCCCATATACCTTTCCAGTCAGTATCTCTCAGTCTCCAGACTGGGCGGTGCTGCGCTGCTGTTACTACTATTGAGCATACACTTTCGCTGGTTGCGTTGCGAACAGGTGGTTAATTCGTCTGGCTTCATTATCCCGCGTTTACCTCTTTAGGCGGCTTGGAGCCTTTGTTTAGCCGTTTCAAGTGCTTCATGTATGGGCATCCAGCTGTATCGCCTGGGTACTTCATTACCCCTTTCTGGATCACTTCTCTCCGTGCTTCTTTGATTTTCGCCTCTAACCGTCTCTTCCACGGTGGGTATTGTTTGCTCTCATGGTTGCTCTTATAGCCCAGCACCTCTAGGATCACTGCTGCTGTAGCGTATGTCAGCTCATTGGTTTCAGTGATGGTTGCTTTGTAGGAATAGAGCTTCCATGAATTCATCATCGGGTCAAAATGGGTCATCTTATGTCCGCTATCCAGACTCATTCAGCACGGCTATAGCCAAAAATGTAACTATTGTTATGATTGGGATTTCTATTAATTACTTAAATGGGACTCTCGTTTACACCTTCAGAAAACACCAGGTCAGAAATGTTAAAAAGTATTGGGAAATTATTGTAACCTGTAACAAACAAATTTTTATTTGATTTACTCCTTAATTTGTTTATTTGATTAGACATTTGAACTGTATTTTGCTTGTCTTAGGTCTTTTACCACAACCCTCGCTACATCCTCTTCATCCATCTGGTGGTGAATGACATGATCCAGCTCACCACTGCCATCACTCTCTTTGTGTGCACCTATGTTTTCTACACCATCAACACAATTCTATGTTGCATTATTCTAGCATTTGCTGTTTTTACAACACTCAACTCTCCTCTGAACTTAGCAGCGATGGCGGTGGAGTGCTATATTGCCGTATGCTTCCCCCTTCAGCACCCACAGTTGTGCAACACTAAAAAGATTTACATAGTGATCACATGTATGTGGACCTTGAGCATATTGTCATTTTTACCAGACATATTTCTTCTTGCAGCAACAAAGCCTGCTCTATTCTTCTCCACCGTTGTATGTGAGTCTGTACTTTTGTTTCGAAATCACATTTCGGTAAAAAAGAAGGAAGTCACAAACTCAGTGTATTTTGTTAGTGTTTGGCTTGTTCTGATTTATACTTATGTCCAGCTATTTTTAGCTGCCAGATCAGCAAAAACAAAAAATAGTGATGCCAGAAAGGCCAGGAATACCATTTCGTTGCATAGTTTTCAGCTCCTTCTGTGCATGTCAACGTATATGTTTTCTGCTGTCCAGAAACTTATTTTAATTTTGTTCCCAAGATTATATCTCCACTTCATATTTGTGTGGTATATATTATTACAAATTATCCCCAGATTTCTGAGCCCCATGGTGTATGGGCTGCGAGATGCAAAGTTCAGAGAACATCTGAAGAAGCATTTCTCCAGCAGTGCTGCTCTTAAAGTCTCAGTCCATAGAAGATAAAGCAATACTGGCTGTGAAATATGAGATCAAGCCCTGTCAACTTGAATTAATTGGGGCTAGGACATCCAACACTTTAATCCGGTGAGGTCTGAAATAATATTTGTTTACAACTGTTTAATTCTTAGGTACGCAAAGATCTTCATAAAGCAATGTACATTATTAAATGATAATTGACAAAACTATCAAGAGAGTAAACAATTTAATGTTAGCAGGGCTGAACAAATATTCCAGTGGTTTGATATGCAATGAACTGCTCTAGTGAAGAGAACAGGCAGAGTAAGTACATCCAGCAGCAGCCTGTCCACTGTGTCCGCTCAGAGGAAAGCACTACCATTAAATCCTCCTGTTTTCTTCTGGTCAAAATGACCCGCCACTGAGTGCAGGTGAAAAGAGAAAACTCAAGTATTCACACATTTGGGGTGAATGTTTCTTCAAGCAACATACAATTTGTGTTTAAAATTCAATTAAACTGCTTGTATTGGAGATTTAGTGAAGACGGGTCATTTTGACCGGGAGGACATGTGATGTATACAGAATAGGGGCTTACTTGGGCCCTTAAACCTGGAGGGGCCCCCAACCAATTGCCCTCAGTGCCACTAATGGCAGAGGCCTCAAAGCTAATAGATTTTTCTCTCAATATGACATTAAATGAGAGTAGTTGCATTTTAAACAAGAAAATAACATCAAAATAGTATTCGATTGTCAAATCTATTTTTACTATCAAAGCATTGCCCAATTCACAATAGAATGTACTGGTTAAAGAAAGCGCACTCAGCAAAAGGGGCTCTGTTGCCGTTACAATAATTTCAAAGATGTTTATAAAATGGACAAACATCAAACTATTGATTGATTTCAGTTGGACTTATCCTTGTTCTTTGGATAAATAAATAAATAAAATAAATAAAAATCATGCCATGAATATTTTGTAGTTGTAAAAACAGTATCACATGTGAAGTAAAGTTTCACTACTGTGCGTTCATTTTGTACCTGTATCAGTATTTTTGTATGTGTGGAGAAACTTTGCATATCTGTATTATTATCTTGTGCATACACAAATAATTTATTTATCTGATTTATTTATTTATCACAATTGATTTGAACATATGTAAAACAGTTTTGTAGTTATAGAACTATTCTGTGTAAGTGAGATTGACAGGGATGACATCTAGTGTTCTAGTGTACAAACTGTAGGTGCAGGTTCAAAACAGTAAGTCCTGGCTTTATTTAGATCTCCCTTAATTTTATTTAGATCTCTCTTAATATATAAAAAAGACTTGTTTAAAACATTATCTAGACACATATGACAAACCATGGCTACTGTGTCTTTTGCCTAAAGAATTTGAACTACAGAGTAAAAACTGTACCCAAAAGAGTAGCTGATAGGGTTTTTGTTGTTGTTGTTTTGCTGACTCCAGCCTCAATGTTAAAATGCACCAGAAAAAAAGAAAAAAAAAAAAAACAGCTTGACCATGATTTGAACATAATCATAATCATAAGTAATGGATATAAACAAAAAAAAATATTGTACAAGCAAAAACAATTAAATAAAACAATGTCATCTCTGGTAACTCTGCCACTGTGTAAACGCTTATGGAGACCAATCACTTGATTTGAGTGGAGTCTCTTCTGCGCCTAAAGGACGTACATGAAGGTTGTAATGCACAGATGTCCAAAGTTTTTGCAAAGAGGGCCAGATTTGGTGAGGCTAAAATGTGTGGGGGCCGAGCATTCAGCTTGATTATCCTTGGAACCATTCATATTAAATGCAAATGAACTATTTAATTATTTTATACTTGCTATTGCAAATGGTTTTCACTTTTCAAAAAGAAAATGAACGATACACAGGTTAAAATATGAAAAAGTGAGAATTTAAACTGTGGTTGAAACAAATAAATCTGTTCTCCTTTTTTGGCCCTTCATGGTGCGTTCAGTGGGTGTTCAGGTGTTCTTCTGCGCTGTGCACAGTGTTGGTGGAGCATTGCTTCCCCCTCCTGAGGAGGTGGACAGTGTGCCAGAATTTCTTTGAGGCCGTGGGGGTGGCGGGCGAGGGCCGTTCGACGCCGCTTGCGGCTTTAATTTCTATTTCTAGTGTGTAACGCTCAACCTCCCGCAAAAGCTCAGGCTCCTTCCCCCCCAGTGAGGTGACATTCCATGTCCCCAGAGCTAGTCTCCATGTCTGAAGATCCGGTTGTTGAGGCTCCCACCTTCGACTGCCACCCAGATCCTCTTGCACCGGCCCCCTATGGATCCTCATGCAAGTGGTGAGTCTACAGGAGGACGGCCCCACCGTTGCTTTTTCAGGTTGTACCCAGCCGGGCCCTGTGTGGGAAGGCCCCACCACCAAGCCTGGCTCCAGGGTGGGGCCCTGGTTTCGCCATTACGGGCAGCGTAACTGGCCTTTGGATCGAACTCATCATAAGGGGCGTTTGAACCGTTCTTGGTCTGACCCGTCCCACAGGACTTGTTTGTCTTGGGTGACCAGGGGCAAGAAGCCCCCGACAACATAGCTCCCAGGATCATTCGGGCACTCAAACCGCTGCACCACGTTAAGGTGGCGGTTCGAGGAGGAGAGATTTTGATTAATCAGTTAATTAAATTAAAACTTTTTATGATTTTAGAGCAAATTGCTCCAGATTTTCCATAAAGATTCAGTGTGTTGTTTTTATTAGTTAGACTAATGAAAAGTGTATTTTGTCTTGTAGGAACATTGCTGATTATGTTACTGTATCATCAGAAACAAAAGCTTCAAGACAATGTGACATAAAATGCTGCTTAAAGCTATAGGCAAATATACAGGCTGAATACAGTCACACAGTCACACCGACCTAACTTACATGAACAGCTGACAGTGAGTTCCACGCTGCCCCCGTCAAGTCCACGGTTCGCCCAGACAGTTTGCGGTGTCTTGCGTCCATACAGACGGCCGTGCCTCGAGCCTGTATAGTTCGTGGTGCCTCGCACCCGCACAGTTCACAGTGCCGATGCTTCATTGATGTGTCCGGAGTATTTTAACCCGGGGATGCGTTTGTTTCCCCCACTCTTTATATTGGCTATGTTATTTAACCAAATAACGGTGGTTGACAAATTAAACTTTTGAGGTGAAATGCAATACGAAGAAGTTACGTACTGCACACATTTTAAGACCGAGATATAAAAATTCAAGACTTTTTATGGTATTATTTCCAAATTAATAAATTCAGTGCTTTTAAGACTTCCTAAGACCCCACAGGAGCCCTGTATTACAGGGTCAACAGTTAAAATGATAGTCCTTTAAGAGCATTTGGAAAGAGGCAAGTCTTCATTTGTGCTGCTCTGGAGGGAGCACCAGAGATGCGCTGGAGACGCTGCTATGCTAAGCGGCGCTGAAAATGACCAATATTTTAATAAAAAATATAATGAAAATATTTTTGTAGAAAATCAGCCGAGGGCCAGATTAAAGGTCTTTGGGGGCCCCCGGCCGTATGTTTGACACCCCTGGTTTAGAGCATCCGGCGTTTTAGCGGCATCTTTGGGTGTCAGCATGGCATGAATCTGCCGTCAACGCGGCCTTCTTGAGTGTTCTGGTGTCATCGCTCTAAACACGCATCCAAAGCATCTGGCATCAGAAGTTGAAAATGCTGAAATTTTGGCGTCGGACACGGTGCGTCAACCAATCAGGGGCTGCCCTCCAGTGACATAGTGACATTACCAGGAGAAGGAGAAGAAAGAGAAAATAGACCCAGAAATCTGTGCCACTAACACGATAAAGCAAGAAATCTACACCGCGTGTCATTAGCGGATTATAAATATATACAGCCCACAACCACTGAGCCCACTGCCAGGACTAAATCAGGACTGGACCAGGACTAAACCAGATTTTTCTTTCCTATTTTTCTTTTGCAACCATGTCAGTATTGGCTTACATTATAACTACTACAACTATAATTACTATATGATGTTCCATTATAACTCCATACAAATGTGCAAATGAACCAGTGTGAGTCCACACGAGGATCACAGTGGAGCACAGTGGATATATACAAAACATTTGTGGTCTTTGTGATCTTTTACCAGGACTGAGGAGTAGGAGGATTTGTGGGAGTTTTGGTTCATACTATCAGTTTGGCTTCAACTTTACATAGACCCACACTCCCCACTGGATATTACCATAGTTATTTGGAAATTACACTTTTACCAGGACCAGGAATTTGGTTCATGTTCTCTGTTTGGCTTCAGTTTTACGTGGACACTACAGACTGAATAGATGTAGAATACAATTTAAGGACTGCATGTGTTTTCGGGTGGATCTAAGTTTCACGCTGCAGCTGTGTCTTCATTTCTTCTGTTTTACCGGTAAAAGACACACTGTGCTTTGTTTGGACAGTGGGCACATGTAGAAACGTGTTAATATTAAAAAGTGAGTGCTGTTTGTGCCTTTGAGTTTAAGGCGCAGTCATGATGCTTGAGCACTTTTGCTGCTGTGAAATGACTGTGGTGTATTTATCCTGGTTTCTCATAACTGGGATAATGCCGTATTGGGGATACTGAAAACCGGATACTGCTTATACCTGCACCATGACAAAACTGAAATAAAAAAAAAATGTATAGCCGGGATATTAATGTACAGTGTGTGTTGTGTACACACTTAGTGCTGATGGGCTGCACATTAGTTTTATTCCCGAGGTAGTGGGCCAGTGGGAATTTGTACTCAGGCTGCAATTGGCCCCCGGGCCGGACATTGGGTTTACTTGCTGTAATGACTCACACACTGAAACAACAAACACATGAGTCAAAGGATAATATGGCCAACATTATAAAAATAAACATGTTTAAATATATGTTGAATTAAATTAAACCAAATTTGAAATATACAGACTAAAACAAAATAACCTTTCAAATTTTAATCTAGGTCAAGTAAAAGAGTGCAGCCAGAAGTGTAAGTCCATACATTTGGGCTTTTGTTGTGTCCAATGTATTGGTTTACAAACTAACCTACTAATGTCATCCTTAACAACCTCCCTGGGAGAACTTAATATAAAGCTCAGTTCACTTCTGATCTTCATTTGGGGAGGGTGAGGTAAATTAGAGTTATGTCTATAGACAGCAAATAAAACTCGTATTCATTTTTGGTAATATCTTAATGCATCATAATAACAATGCATACATTCCTTTTTGGAATAGTCCTTCCATGAATTCATCATCTGGCCAAAATGGATCATCTTATGTCCCCTATTCAGACTCATTCAGCACAGTTATAGCCAAAAATGTAGCAGTTGTTCTGCTTGGGATTTCTATTAATTACATAAATGGGACTCTCATTTACACATTCAGTAAACACCAGGTCAGTAATTCAGATATGTTAATCTATCCAATGTATTGTAAATGTATTGTTATTTATTTTACAATCATGGATTCACAAATCCATCAGGTCTTGCTCTCGGGTAGGTAATAATTTGAACAAAAAAGACTACTTTTAAAAGTAAAACTGAATATTTACTTTAGTTATAACTACTAAAATGACTTTGTATATCATTTATTTTTATTTAGTTCTGTTTAGCTTGTTTTTATTTAACTTTGAACTGTATTTTGCTTGTCTTAGATCTTTTACCACAACCCTCGCTACATCCTCTTCATCCATCTGGTGGTGAATGACATGATCCAGCTCACCACTGCCATCACTCTCTTTGTGTGCTCTTATGTTTTCTACACCATCAACACAATTCTATGTTATTTTATTCTTACATTTGCTGTTTTCACAACACTCAACACTCCTCTGAATTTAGCAGCGATGGCGGTGGAGTGCTATATTGCCGTATGCTTCCCCCTTCGACACCCCCAGTTGTGCAACATCAAAAAGATTTACATTGTGATCGCATGTATGTGGGCCTTGAGCATATTGTCATTTTTACCAGACGTATTTTTTCTTGCGACAACTAAGCCTGCTGTTTCCTTCTCCACTATTTATTGTGAGCATGTATCTTTGTTTCAGGATCCCATTATGCTATAAAAGAGAGAAGTCATATTTCCGATGTATCTTGTTGGTGTTTGGCTTGTTCTGATTTACACTTATGTCCAAATAATTTTAGTAGCTAGATCAGCAAAAACAACAAATAGTGAAGCCAAAAAGGCCAGGAATACCATTTTATTGCATAGTTTTCAGCTCCTTCTGTGCATGTCAACATATGTATATGCCTCTATCCAACAGCTAGTTTTCACTTTGGTCCCATCAATATACTTCAGCTTCATATTTGTGTGGTATATATTACTGCAAATCGTCCCCAGGTTTCTAAGCCCCATAGTGTATGGGCTGCGAGATGTAATGTTTAGAGAATATCTGAAGAAGCATTTCTCCTGCAGCACCACTGATAAAGTGTCAGCCCATAGACGATAAGCAATTGCGGTGGAGGATGGTGAGATTAGGCCTTCTCAGTCTGGATCAGTGGCTAGTGCATCTAACACAATTAAGTCAGGTGAAGTCTGGAATAATATTTGTTTGCAGCTGTTTCATTCTTATGTCACAAAAACTGGCAAACATTTTTATAGAACAATAGATTAATTGAAAGTTTACGAGGTTTCAGCTTTAGAGAGGGAAAAATAGAAATTGCTATGTCTGGCTGCTTTTTCTGTTGTTTAAAATTAAAATAGTAAGTGTAAAAATGCAATAAACGAAAGTATTTTAAGTATTCAGAATACATTATGCTGATAGGCCCTGTATCTGAATACATTACAAAGTGCAAAAACAGTTTCTGTATTTTACGCATTTGCAAAATATTCTTTCCAGCAATGGGCATCCATTCCTGTGGCCATAAGCTGAGCCTGTACCAGTCGATATGATGCTGCTGACAGTGAAAACAATTTAAAAGATTGCAATGCTTATTGTGACATGTGTCCACCTTGCACATCACAGCACTGGTGGCAGGGTGCCTGAGCACTCAACACAGCAACAAGGTTAATCTCTTGGTCTTTCTGTGCAGAGTTTGCATGATCTCCCTGTGTCTGGGTTGGGGTTCCCCCATCAGCCTAAAACATGCATACCATAGGTCTAATCCTTCACCTAAGGTAGTCCTGACCAAGCCCGGCAAGAAGATCATGACAATGTACTGCCCACTGCTCCTGAGAAAGCAGCATTGAATGATGGGTCAAATGCAGAGGACCAATTTAAAAAAGTTGCTGTGCTGTGTTGATTTACAAACACTGCATGGAAAATTGATTAAAAAAAGAAAAAATTAGAATTGAAGTCTTAAAGATGGCACAGAAGTTTGTTAAGTAATTATAGTTTCATCAATTTTGAATTTTAAATGCTGTTGAATTTCTAATTTTGAATATATAACATACATTTTTTATGTGTTTAAAAAAATCTAAATAAAAAGTCACCTTTTAAAGAATGCAAAATTCACAGAGAAAAAGTGTGCATAAGAAATCAATCCATAGTGAGATTAATTCAGTAACAAGTGTTGGGATTGGCAACCCATGACTCCAAACCCCCATCCACCCCCCCTCCCCACCGGTAACATTGTATTGAAAGACTGCATTTGTGCAAATAGACAGAGGTAAAGTCATCTTGGGGTAAAGTTTGTTTTGTTTGTTTTATTATAATAGTATTTTTTTTATGTGTTCATCTCTTCATAGTCTCAGTTCTTTGTGACTGTGAAGCTAGATCTGGTTTATTTATTTAATGAGATCATTGCCCTAGAAGTTAAACTAAGAGTTCTCTCTTCCAAATTTTTGCTCCTCTTCTATTCAAATTACTGTAGCAAATCTGTCCGAAAGCAAAGCTTTCATATCCAAAATTCTATTTCCAAATTTAAGTATTTACATTTTTGTAGCCTGTAGTCTTTTGATTGATGGGCCATCTGTGACTGGTGCTGCTCTCAGGCCTAACAGACCCTAGGAAAGTGTCTCCTCTCTTTAACACAGCCTGAGGCTGCATGAGCATGGAGATATTGTTCAGCTCACATGGCCTCTGTTCATTTCAACCCATTTGATTCTTCAGACTCAACACCCTGAGGACTTCAGACCTCCACAGAACCTCTCCCAGGACCACAAAGAGTGAACATCTCCACTCTCCTGGTCGTATGCCACATATCACAGAATGGCTTGATTGATCAGTCTAGACTAACTCTCATTTCCATATTTCATATGCTATAAAATGCTATAAAAGAGGGAAGGGGGCTCACTTAGCAACGAAATGCACAATCTGTGAATCAAACCTGTTGTTAACGTTAATGTTAGTGGGAGTGACATTGGGGAATGAAGGCAACTGATTGGTGTGATTATTTAGGTTCATATCTTGATTTAGGGACATTTCATTGGGAAATGAAATTTTCAGGATCATGTAGAGACATAAAACCCTAAAACCCAAACAATATTGTACAAGTTCAACCCAAGTTCTACACTAATTAAAATCTTCTGCATAAATAAACTCAGCTTTACAACACATAAACCAAATCAACCCATTTGATAATATAATTCAGCTTTGCCCAAATTGTTTTTTACTTTTTACAGAAATGAAACTTAAAACTACAATTTCAATAAAATACTTCTCGTCATCTAGATAGGATTTGGACCAGTTAGTACAGTACCAAAGATGCCCCCCCAGTCATCTAGTCTCCGTAAGAGGATCTCATAATTGACTGTGTCAAAATCAGCACTCAGATCTAAAAGGATCAACACTGAGACTTTGTCTGCATCAGTGTTCAGGTAGATATAATCAGAGCGTCTCAGTGCTGTGGTGGGCTCTAAAACCTGACTGAAAACATCAAAGAAGTTGTTCATTAGGAGAAAGTTTGTAAGCTGTTGGTAAACAGGTGTTTTAAGGACTTTGCCAAAAAATGACAGATTTGAGATGGATTTGTTTAATACTGTGGCATCAAGATGACTCTCCTTTAGGAGAGGCTTAATCCTCGGTTTTCAAAGCTCTTGGGAATGTTCCAGATTGAAGTTACATGTTAACAATGTATGTGAGTGGTGAAAGCAAATAGATGAGGATGGATCTAGTGGGTAACACATCGAGACACATGTGAATGACCTCAGAGTGTTGACAATTTCTGAGACAGTTTTGTCAGTTACAGGTGCAAAGAGACTTAGCTCTGAGTGTCTCTGTGGCTGCATGGTTGTTATTTGGACATTTTTGATGCCCTGAACATTGTCATTAAATAATACTGCAAACTCATTGCACTTAGATGTGCAAATTAGTTATAATGGCAGTGGAGCTGGAGGGTTTGTTAATCTGTTCACTGTTGCAAACAGGGCACAAGAGTTGCTACTGCAATTTCTAATAATGTGAACTGTAGTTGTACATGTGCATCTTTCTCTGTAAATCTCATAATGAACCTGGAGGTTTGACTGGTGGCATTTCTGCTTGGCCCTTCAGCAATCTCTTTTCTGTGCCCTGACCGAGTCATCATTGCTCCACAGAACTTTTTGCTTATGTTTAACTATTTGAACCTTCATCGGATCAATGCCGTCCAGAACATTCAAAATACTCAAAGTCACAGAGTTCAACACATAATCAACATTAGAACATGAGGCAATTTAAAGTGTAAAATTTTCATGAACAGTGCTCTTGTGTTATCATTTATGTGTCTCCTTTGAATGACTGATAAGAGACAGGTCAAAGAAGACACAGATATGATCAGACAGAGCAACATCAACCACACTGACATTTGAAATGTTTATATCTTTTGTAATGAGCATGTCCAGAATGTGCCCTCTGTTGTTGAACATGGAAGACACTGAACTAGGTCTGAGCGGTTCTGAAAAGCCCTCTTGTGTGCCTAGTGTGTTGGTTCTGGTCAGGCATAGAGAGACTATTATGCAATCGACTTGGCCAGGAAGGGTTAGCTCTTCTGTCCTACATGCCAGGGGGGCCCGGCAATTTTGGAGATGCTTTAGAATTTATAATGTGAAGGCAAATTGCCGCATTCACACCTAACTGTCGCAAGCGCTGAAAGATCACATGTGCATTTGCATCGTGGATGCAAATGCACATGTAAGGGTGTAACCTGAAGTTACACCCATTTCAGAGACTGGATGTTGGAAGGAAAGTGATGCTCAACTTGTCTCTTCAGAATTCCCCAAAGATGTTCAACTGGGGTCAGATCATGTGACATACATGGCCACAGAATCACTCTCACCCTGTTCTTGCTCCAGCAGTGGCCTTAGATGTACATTTAGGGTCATTTTCATGTTGGAAAAGTGCGCTATGACCAATGAAGTTATGGAAGCATCTTCATTTTCAGTGTAGAGCAATACATTTCTGAGTTCATGATGCCATCAGTGAAATGCATCTCCTGAGCACCAGCAGCACTCATGCAACCCCACATAAGAACACTACCTCCTCTATGTTTCACTGTAGGCACCATGCATTTTTCTTTCTATTCCTCATTTTTGTGACGTCATGCGGTTTTGAAGCCATCAGTTTGAAAAGATTGATCTTGGTCTCATCCCTCCAAAGTATAGAGTCCCAGTAGCCTTCATCTTTGTCAGCATAGGCCCTGGCAAACTCTACACCAGGGGTCTCAAACTCAA
>KN501606.1:12223-32161 GCA_000787155.1 Scartelaos histophorus | reverse complement strand
AGAAATGGATAAAGAATCAAGAGAGAAGAGAAAGATGGAGAAAGAATTGAGAGAGAGAAGAGAGAGATAGAGAAAGAATCAAGAAAAGAGAGAAGAAGACAGAATCAAGAGAGAGAGAAGATAGAGAGGGAGAAAGAATCGAGAAAGGGAAGAGAGAGGGAGAGAGAGAGAGGGAGAAGGGCTGTTGTAGAGGAGAGGGATGAAAAGAGGAGCGAGAAGAGAAAGGAGAGAGAGTGAGAAAAGGGGGTGAATAAGAGAGGGAGGAAAGAGAAAGAAGCATAGAGAGGGAGGAGAAGAGAGAGAGAGAGAAGACAGAGAGAGAGAGAAGTTAAAGAAAAGAAAAGAAGAGAGAGAAGACAAAGGAAGGAAGATTGAGAAGGGAGAGAGTTAAAACACATAAATAAGACAAGAGTGAGAGAGTTATGGAGAAAGACTGGATAGTAGAGAGAAAGGAGGAGGGATGAGGGAGGCAGGGTTGAAAGGAAAGAGCGACAGAATTCCTATGGGTTACTATCGATACAGTTTTAATTTGATATGTTTACTGTGTAAGTCCTCAAGCAGAACTCATGCCACGTCTTGAGAAGCTTTAAAACAGCCTGATTTCTGAGTGCGTAGAACAGAAACTCCCCACAGACAAACAGACCAGTGGAAATGGACTGACAGTTATTCTCTCGGTGGAAATAATGAGATCAAATTAAGACACAAAGTGCTGGAGGACATCTGACTGTGTGAACCCCGAGAGAGGGAGTCGGAGCTCCTCAGAGAACAGTGTTAATTACATCCAAAAAGTCATTTATTTCACTTTTAAAAAATACTGTTAGAATAATGACTAATGGATTACACCTCCTCCTCCTCTTCCTCCCCCACCTCCTGTCTTCCTGTTTGTGAAAGTTCTCCAGCAGTGTTCGCTTTTGACATCTCCAAACGTCAACTTTTCAAGGACTCGCAACGCTGTGAGGAAGAGAGGGAGGAGAGAGAGGAAACTGAAAGAGAAGAGAGAGAACTCCTCTTCCTCCCCCACCTCCTGTCTTCCTGTTTGTGAAAGTTCTCCAGCAGTGTTCGCTTTTGACATCTCCAAACGTCAACTTTTCAAGGACTCGCAACGCTGTGAGGAAGAGAGGGAGGAGAGAGAGGAAACTGAAAGAGAAGAAAGAGAGAAAGGAAGAGAGGGAGGAGAGAGATGAGAAAGAGAAAAGAGAGAGAGAAAGAAAGAGAGGGAGGAGAGAGAGGAGACTGAAAGAGAAAAGAGAGAGAGAAAGAAACAGAGGGAGAGAGAGGAGAAGACTGAAAGAGAAAAGAGAGAAAGAATGAAAGAGAGGAGAAAGAGGAGACTGAAAGAGAAAATAGAGAGAGAAAGAGAAAGAAAGAGAGGGAGAGAGAGGAGAATACTGAAGGAGAGAAAAGACAAAGAGAGGGAGGAGAGGGAGAGAGAGGAGAAGACTGAAAGAGAAAAGAGAGAGTAAGAAAGATAGAGAGGAAAGGGAGAGAGAGGAGAAGACTGAAAGAGAGAAGAGTGAAAGAGAGTAAGGCAGAGGTGAGGGAGAGAGAGGTGAAGATTGAGAGAGAGAAGAGAGAGAGGGAGGAGAGGGAGAGAGAGAAGACCGAAGAGAGAAAGACAGAATCGAGAGAGAAGTGAGAGGGAGAAAGAATTGAGAGAGAAAAAAGAGAGAGAAAGAAAGAATCAAGAGAGAGAAAAGAGAAGATAGAGAGGGAGAAAGAATTGAGAAAGAAGAGATGGATAAATATTCAGAGCTTATTTTCAAGCCCTCACATTCAACAGTTAAAATTCAGAGTGTAAAATTCGTAGCGATGATCCAAGATGTCAAGAAAGGGCTAAAAGAAAGAAGGGTGAAAGAGAAAGAGAGGGAGACAGAGGAAAAGAGTGACAAAGAAAGAGATGAGAGAGAAAAGGGGAGGAGAGAGAGAAGACTGAAAGAGAAAAGAGTGAAAGAGAAAGAGAGAGTGAGGGGAGGTAAAGGAGAAGATGGACAGAGAGAAGAGAGAGAGGGAAAGGAGAGAGAAATAGAGAAGAGTGAAAGACAGAAAGAGAGAAGAGAGAGGGAAGAAGACAAGCAGAGAGAGATGAGAGAGAATGAGATGGTGAGAGATGGAGAAGACTGAAAGATAGAATAAAGAGAGAGAGGGGAAAGGGTGAGGAAAAGAAGAGAAAGAGAGAGAGGAGAGAGAGAGAATCGAGAAATAGAGAAGAGAGAGGGAGAAAGAATCAAAAGAGAAGAGAGAAATGGAGAACGGATCGAGAGAGAGAAAAGAGAGAGGGAGAAGGGATGTTATAGAGGAGAGGGACAAAAGAGGAGCAAGAAGAGAAAGGAGAGAGAGCGAGAAAATGAGGTGAATAAGAGAGGGAGAAAAGAGAAAGACGCATAGAGAGGGAGGAGAAAGAGATAGAGAAGACAGAGAGAGAAGATAGAAAAAAGACAAAAGAGGAGCAAGAAGAGAAAGGAGAGAGAGCGAGAAAAGGGGGTGAATAAGAGAGGGAGGAAAGAGAAAGAAGCATAGAGAGGGAAAAGAAAGAGAAAAAAGAAGAGAGAGAAGACACAAAGGGAGGAAGAGAGAGAAGGGAGTAGAAAACATAAATAAGACAAGAGGGAGAGAGTTATGGAGAAAGACTGGAGAGAAGAGAGAAAGGAGGTGGGAAGGAGGGATGAGGGAGGCAGGGTTAAAAGGAAAGAGACAGAATTCCCCAAACCTAAACAAAACAGACTTTTAATCATTGGCGGAGAAAACAAAAAACAGTCACGTTTTTTAACTCCAAAGTCTGAACTCTGCTCCAAACAAAGAGACAGGAAGAGAGTTTCTATAAATTGTACTTTTTTTTGGAGTTAAAGTTAAATGGAAAAAGGGGAGAAAGAGAGAAACAACCACCTCCCGCAATCTCCAAACTTTTCAAGGACTCTTATAGCTGCTAGTTCAAAGAAGAGAGAGATTGAAAAGGTGTGGATGGAGGCAGCGATTGAAAAGCGAGAAAAGGCGAAGAGAAGCGGGAGGCAGAAAGCGTAAAACGAGATCAGCTTCTGGCGTCTTCAGACATTTCAAGGACTCCTATAGGCGTTCGTTTAGTGAAAGAAAAAGAAAGAGAGAGAAGAGACCGAAAGAGAGAGGCATTTCTCTGTTCTGTTCTGAAGCAATGATCACTTTTGATATTTACAAACTTTTCAAGGACTCTTCTCACGCCAAGAAAGAGAAGAAGAGTCGGAGAAACAAAGAGGAAATATATGGAAAATCATTTGTTCCATCAGATTTTGAATTTTAAATACCACTGAATTTGTCACTTTGAATTTTTTAACTCTGAAAATGTGCGTTTTATTCTGAATTTTACACTGCAAAAACTAGAGGGTTAACATTTCAGGGTAGAATATTTATTGTTCAATATTTCAGAGTTGTTTTTACCACAAAAAGTTTTAACAATTTGAAAATAAAATGTGTGTTCGAGTTATTTGCCAGAGTTGATATGGTTGAAGTTAATCCATATTCCTCTAGTGTTCATTCAACTATCCTTAGTGTTAATTTAGCACCTCACACCCACCACTTAAAAGATCGGTTTGAACCACTTTTGTATGTAATTTCATCTTAAATTAACTAAAATAAAGTGTAAAAGTAAAATTTCTCTGTGTGTCTTCAACCTTATAAATCAACCTTACAAAGTGTTATCCATTTACTCTTAAAATGTTGATATAACTCTTGATTTTGGGGTTAAACAGGAACTTTGGTTTAGTGTTAATTAATGAATTGTTCCAAAAATGTTAAATTAACTCTAGAACAGATTAGACTCATATAAACCCTGAGAAAATGTTCAAATTGATTAACTGATTGATTCTGTGAGAGTCATTTTTAATACTCCACTTTTTGCTGTGAAGTTGCTGAAATTTTAAGTGTAACTTTTTAATATGTTTCAAGTTCAAAATAAAAAAAATCACCTTTTAAATATTCAGAGCTTATTTTCAAGCCCTCACATTCAACAGTTAAAATTCAGAGTGTAAAATTCGTAGCGATGATCCAAGATGTCAAGAAAGGGCTAAAAGAAAGAAGGGTGAAAGAGAAAGAGAGGGAGACAGAGGAAAAGAGTGACAAAAAAAGAGAGGAGAGAGAAGAGGGGAGGAGAGAGAGAGATGACTGAAAAAGAAGAGTAAACGAGAAAGAGAGAGAGAGAGAGGGGAGTTAGAGAAGAAGATGGACAGAGAGAAGAGAGAGAGAGGAGAGAGAACTAGAAAAGAGTGAAAGACAGAAATGGAGAAGAGAGGGAAGAAGACTAGAAGAGAGAGATGAGAGAGAGTGAGAAGGTGAGAGAGATGGAGAAGACTGAAAGATAGAAGTCCGAAAAAGAATGAGAGAAAGGGAGAAAGAGAGGGGAAAAGAATGACAGAGAGTGGAGAGAGAGAGAGAATCGAGAGAGAAGAGAGAGAGGGAAGAAAAAATTGAAAGAGAGAGAAGAGAGAGAGGGAGTTAGAAAGAATCAAGAGAGAGAGAAGAGAGAGGGAGAAAAAGAATCAAGAGAGAGAGAAGAGAGAGAGGGAGAAAGAATTGAGAGAGAGAGAGGGAGAAAGAATCAAGAGAGAGAGAAGAGAGAGAGGGAGAAAGAATTGAGAGAGAGAGAGGGAGAAAGAATCAAGAGAGAGAGAAGAAGAAAGAATCAAGAGAGAGAGAAGAGAGAGAGGGAGAAAGAATCAAGAGAGAGAGAAGAGAGAGAGGGAGAAAGAATTGAGAGAGAGAGAGGGAGAAAGAGAGGAGAGAAACACCAAAAACAGGAAACAAGACTGAAAAAGCGACAGAAGGGTGAGAGTGAAGAGCGAAGAGAAAGAGAGAGTGAAAGAAAAGACAGATGAGGGGTTGAGAGAAGAGAGAGTGCTATTTCTGAAGAGAAAGAAAGACAGAGAGAAAAAGAGAGGCAAAGAGACAAAGAGAGAGTGAGGAGTGAGAGAGAGAGACATTGAAAACAGGAAACAAGACTGAAAAAGTGACAGAAGGGAAGAGCGAAGAGAAAAGAGAGAGTAAAAGAGGAGACAGAAGAGGGTTTGAGAGAGGGGGAAGAGAGTGTTATTTCTTGAAAGAGAGAAAGAGATAAAGAGAGAGAAACAGAGAGGGAGAGAGAGAGAAAGACATTGAAAACAGGAAACAAGACTGAAAAAGTGACAGAAGGGTGAGAGGGAAGAGCAAAGAGAAAGAGAGTGAAAGAGGAGACAGAAGAAGGGTTGAGAGAAGAGAGAGTGCTATTTCTTGGGAGAGAGAGAGAGAGAGAGAGAGAGAAAGAGAGAGGCAGAGAGAGAAACAGACAGAAGAGGGGTTGAGAGAAGAGAGAGCTATTTCTTGAGAGAGGAAAGGAGAGGCAAAGAGACGAAGAGATAGTGAGAAAGAGAGGAGAGAGAGAAACACTAAAAGCAGGAAACAAGACTGAAAAAGCGACAGAAGGGTGAGAGGGAAGAGCAAAGAGAAAGAGAGAGTGAAAGAGGAGACGGGAAGAGCAAAGAGAAAGAGAGAGTGAAAGAAAAGACAGATGAGGGGTTGAGAGAAGAGAGAGTGCACTATTTCTGAAGAGAAAGAAAGACAGAGAGAAAAAGAGACGAAGAGACAAAGAGAGAGTGAGAAAGAGAGAAACAGGAAATTAGACTGAAAAAGCGACAGAAGGGTGAGAGGGAAGAGCGAAGAGAAAGAGCGAGAAAGAGAAGAGGGGGAAGAGAGCGCTGTTTCTCCCGTGGGTGCTCCCTGTGGCTTTGTGCTCGGTCGGTGCGAACAGCAGAACAGCACTGACCCGAGGGAGGAGCCGGGGGGCGCTGTCCACGGTCAGGACAGGAAGTAAATAATTCAGACCTCCCCGTGATGCTCCCAGTGACCTCCAGGGGGCCATGTGCAGCCAGCCCTACAGCTATTTCCATTCTCAAGACCCACTTTCACCATTTTTCTGCCAAAAGCACTTTAGGCAAGCTTATGTCGGGGTATTTTAAGGTTATATCCTCAATTTGGTGTTTCACAACGTCGACAGGATTTTACGTTTTTTTTTTTCTTTTCTTTTTTTTCCCTTAGGTCATATATTGTTTTCATTTTTATCACCCATTTTTCAGCTTCTCGTGCTCGGAGAACAACTGAGACTTTGCACCTGATGTCATCGACGTTCCCCGGGCGTGCGATGCTAACCTGAGGCTCTGCTCTGTCTGCGGCTTTGTTAGACTTTAATACCAGAACTGACTTTGCAAAAAAGCTTAAGATATAAACACTTAAATCTATCAGAAAATGACTCAAAAGTTGTGAAATTATCTTGCAGGATGGACAGGTCTTTTTATTTGACAAGATATCTTAAAATAAACGACCTTTAGACTAGAATAAATCTGAAAACAAGACGAATAACCTGATACGTTTTAAATCTTGGCTAGATCAGAGAAATTTGCAGTGTATTTTTTTAAATAAATGTCATATATTGTTTATTTTTCTAACCCATTTTCACAGCTTCTCGTGTTTAAATAGTTTTTTCACAGTGAGAAGACTGAAAAGCAGGTGGAACAATACAACATAAAGGACTGTTGTGCGATAGATGCCGAGAAACACAGACTGCTTTGAGTTTTCGGGTTATCGACAATCGCTTCTTTTGTGGCTTCTTTGGTAAATGTGTTTGTCTGCTGTGACCCTGAGATATTTCTACTCTGTCTCTACTGTCTGGGTGTTAATGATGATGATGAGTTGAAAATGAGTTCCTTTGTTTTACTCACATTGAAGTGCGTTATAAATTAATTCTTTGCACTGGAACGGTATTTTGTGTTATATATCTTTATTGTTTCCATTCTTTTCCTGTGTTTTTCTGAGTTTCTTCTGCAGGAGGACACTCTGAATACAAACTTACAGTACATCTGATATTTATAAATACTTCAGGCATGCTTTACATTATGGTGTTTTCAGTTATGTATCTTAAAGATCATATTTATTGGCTTCATTCTTACATGTTTTACTTCTTCCGCTGCCACATGTATGAGTCAAGCTTAGAGCATTATCTTTTAAAGTATGTTAGATCTTTATCCAGATATTTACATATTCTATAAGTGAACTCTAAATTACCCTAACCCTGGCTATTTCCTAACAGAGTGTAGATGAAAACACTCTCTCATTTTGAGCTGTTAACATGAAACATTTCAAACCAAGTTGAATAAATCATGTGATTGAAGTCCATGAATAACACAGTGTGTGTAGATCACTTCTTCATACAGAACATATGAAAAATCTAAATTGTGTTTCTCACTCCCAATTTTATAAATGAATAATAATAAATGGAAAAGTCAAAGTGTTCATTGAGGATAAAGGCAGACTGTGTAACTCAGTCAGTAAACATTACATTTTTGAGATGTTGCCATAGCAATTAACAATTTCGATCCAAAAAGTCTTTAAAAGAGGAAAATCATGTGTCTGAAGTCCATGAATAACAAAGCAGCGAGTGGATAAAGACAGAATGTGTCATTCAGTCAATAAACACTCACATTTTCAGTTGTTGCCATAGCATTTAACAATTTCAACCCAAAAGGTCCTTAAAACAAGTCAGTGAATAACAGAGTAGCATGTAGATGAAAACAGATTCAAACAATAAACACTTTCATTCTGAGCTGTTGCCATAGCAATTAAAGATTTCAATCCAAATAAGTCCTTAAACCAGGCATCAATCATGTGACTGAAGTCCATGAATAACAGCGGCATGTGGATAAAGTCAGAATGTGTAATCCAGTCCATAAACACCCTCTAATTCTGAGCTGTTGCCGTAGCAATTAACAATTTCAATCTAAAAACTCCTTAAAAGAGGAAGAGGTCATGTGTGTGAAGTCCATGAATAACAGCGGCGTGTAGATGAAGACAGACTGTGTAATGGAGTCCACAAACACAGTGGAGTTGTCAGAGTCTCTGTGCAAACATGTGGCCTGGCCCAGAGTCCCGCGGTGATGATGCCATTTGCCTCTGTCATCATTTAGCTCTTTGCTATGATTAGCTTTAGCTCGTTGCTATGATTAGCTTCGTGTGACACTGGAAGCCTGCTGTCTGGACACCCCGGGACCATCTGCTATGCTAACACCATCCCAGCCCCTGCCCCCCGCAAATACAGACCCCATTCAGTACAACAGTGTGTGTCTGTGACCTAGAATGATTCACTATTATTATAAAAGCTCTACATGACACAAAATGGACTCTTATGAGCTTTAAGACATGTTAAAATGTCAAAATCATACCTGGAGTAACTTTATTATATTAGTCTGTCTACATCTCCAAACCTCAAAATGCTCTGTTCCACCTTGTGATGTCATGAAGTGGTAGTTTTCAACAGCTTTTGCTCAGCAGAGATGGGCAATTCCAGGTCTGAAATTATCCAAATGATTCTAGCGAAGGTGCAGGGAGTTTTAAAACACACTGGAGCACTTCCTGTATTGCTACATCTTCATGGAGACCAAGTCAGACCAAGTTAGAGGTCAGATCTGTGGAGAGGCGACCCTTCTCACAGTCAGAATGCCTGTTTATTCTTCTGGGAGGGGTTTTTGAGCTTTAATCGTAGTTCTACAAGCGTGCACACAAGCTTTCAACTTATTGGTCAAAGTCCGCCATGTAATGAGAGAAGTGGCTTTAAATGCACCGTACCTCTTCTGATTGTTCTTCAAAATGTGGAAATACAAGCAGCTCACTTTTTCCAGATGCATTTCCAGCGTTCTAATGATTCGCCTTAATGACTTTATGAGCAGCGGAACAATAAAAACACCTGCAAGAGTCTCGTTTTGAGCCGCTTTTACCAAATAACTCTTAGAACAACTGCCCTCTGCCGATTTCCCCCAGTGCCATCAGCATCACGTATACATAAATACTTTTACATAAGGCTCCTGTAACCTTTAATATGCAGTACAAATACACAAACGCAGTACAGATCCATGTATGCAAACTAGTCCATCTAAACACATTTTACACAGGTATATTATATTTGAAGCTTTGGTTATTTTTATATTATGTTGTTATTGGACCAATATCGAAACATTAGCTTAATCAGATATCGGCTTACTAATATCGATACTGCCGATACCATGGTTAGATATACACATAAAGTAAATCAATGTAATAAGATGATTTACTGGTCGTAGTTGGCCCAGAAAGTCTCATAATCTTTGTACTTTTACTCATGGAAATGTCAAACGCTTTTCTCAATAGAGACATTAGACCAATCCAGACCAAGTTACAGGTCAGATCTGTGGAGAAGCGACCCCATTCACAGTCAAAATGTTGGTTTTTCTGTGCATTTTTGAACTATAAAAACACCTGTAATTGAATAAACGTAAAGTCGAGCTGTTTAATGTCACACTGTGGAACATTAAAGGCAGAGCGATGACATTTCCATAGAAACAACAAGGTTACAAAGTGCACCTTTAGTTTAGTTTTATTATATTTTGGTTTTAAGGAAGTAAATGGCGTATTCAGTCTCTGCTCTGCTAATGGTCGATATCAGGAACTGCTAAACGTTATAGTATCGTAATCGGTATCGGAACTGAAAAAGCTGGATCGGTTCAACTCAATGTATTTATTTTTTTATTAAGTAATCCCAGTGTAGATACAAACTAACTACTGACCAAACACAAAGTTGAAAAAGCTGAAAAAGTACAAAATAATGAAAAGCCTTTAATACCACACGGCAGATAAAGTTAAAACCACACCAACGCGTCAGGATAAACTCAAAATGGCCGTCAAAGTACAGATTTAAAGTCATACATGTAGGTCACATGTCCAAAGTGCTTGCCCACAGTCCCCTGGTGCATGATGGGACATGTAGGCAAAACAGAAGTGATTTAACTACAAGATAAAAACTGTACAATTCCAAAAAGGCAATACATACATAGAATAAAATACACACATAATTTGCATGATGTATTAAGAGGACGAGTCTTGAACAATTTCATGGAGACGAAGATGTTAAAAATAGGAATTGATTGCACATTTAAAGAAAAAAAAAGGTGGGAAATCGAAGTTTCCACTGAATCCTGGAAACTGTAGAATTGAAAGCGTAAACCCAGTCGGACTCTCTCTGTAGCCGTTTTTTCAGCCCTTTTATTATTTCTTTAATATGTTTAAATCCCTGGACACTGGCCGAGCTGATGTGGTAATTATCACGGCAGGCCTGCACACACCGGCGGTCACCGAAAGTTGAATTTGTCGACATAAATTGGAGCGTTGTAAAGTCGAAGCTTCGTCCGCTCGGTTGTGTTACTCGGTCCTTCTTGTTAACAGCAGCAGCAGGTCCAGACGCACTGTTACCGAGTCGCACTAATTACGCTTCTCATCTATCTGTGTGTGTGTGTGTGTGTGTGTGTATATGCATTTATCCAGTTACACAATGCAGCTTCAATACACTTTTAGCAATTTCTTCTCTGCAGTGGCGGCATGTCTGAGCGTATCAGGTTTGTAAAACGATATTAAAAACCGTGTTCATTTTACGCGGGCGGCGGGTGACCTGGGAACACCTCATTTGGAGATTTAATGACATGAAAACGAGAGAGAGAGTCTGAGCCGAGCCGTGTCCATATCAGATCGGCTTTGATTTGGTCCACCTCGTCCCGATAAGAGATTATTGCAACAGAGAAAACACACACATACGTACCTGGAGTTGTGTTTTGTTTCATTCATGTTTAAACACGCGAATCCTGCATATTTAGGCTCTTAAGAAGTTCTTCGCTCATATACAAAACACTCTGTTCCACCTTGTGATGTCACGGTAATACAGGGAATTTGTGAGAATCATTTGGATACTTTCAGCTCCAGAATTGCCAATCTCTTCAAAACTAAAGGTAAATTGTAGCTATTAACATGAAAACTATGTTCCACTTCATGACATCACAAGGTGGAACAGAGCATTTAGAGCTTTGGAGATGCAGACATGACCATAAACTGAGGGTTAAAACATCAGGGTAAATATTTTTAGAGTAGTCAGATGAAGAGAAGAGGTAGAACACTTCACTAGTTCATAAAAAAGTAACAAGTCGCAGTACAGGTGCTCTACGAGGCTTATCTTGAAATTTTAAAAACATGTCTCCCCTACTGACAAATCTAAGTCGGTGTGCCTCGGGTTTGTACTTTGCCCACTTTTATATTTGTCAGTAAGGGCTACATGTTTTTAAGGTTTTCATATTTTTAGAGTAGTAGTACTAACACAAAAAAGCGTGCTATTTTAACTATCTGAAAGTTAAATGAGGGTTTCTGAGAGTTAAATCAACCTTCCCTTAGTGTTAATTTGGCACCCACCACTTCAAACTCCCTTCGCAGAAAAAGATGTTTGAACCAGTTTTGTACATAATTTCATCTTAAATTAAATAAATAAAGTGTAAAAATTAAGCATCTCCGTGTGTTGTTTAGCTAAATCAGGATAACTCTGCAAAGTGTTATCTGTTTACTCTGAAAACATTAATATAACTCTTGATTTTGGGGTTAAACAGGAACTTAATGAACATTTCCAAAAATGTTAAATTAACTCTACGGATTGAACTCATATGAACCCTGAGAAAATGTTAAAACTGATTCCGTGAGAGTCAATTTTAACACTCAACTATTTGCTGTGTAACACTTATAGGAGTTATTTTTTTATGGACATAACAGCAAGATAAAAACACCATGATCATGTAGAGTGGGTTAATATGAAAATTTTAAGACCAAAATGACAAGACTCAGCAGCAGAGAGGATTTTTCAATGTAAAATCAATTGGAGTGAAGTCGATGGGGCCAAAAGCGCCCCCACGCTCACTTCCTGTTTGGAGCGCGGCGGCTAGCGAGTTAGCTATGTCTTTTTATATATACACTCTATGGTAATGAGCTAACAAACTTCACAAAAAAACATTCCAGTCTCACTCTTTGCACCAAACGAAGGCAAATGAAAATGGTGACTGGGAATAATTGAGACTTGCTTCATTACTGCATGAGGACGACGGCCTGCAGACGTAGTGTAATTATCTTCTATAATACTCACTGAACGAATCTTTGGAGAGGCAGCGGACATATTTACTGGCACAGACAATAATATGAGAGCACTAAACGTCTTTGTGGAGCTCGATATAGCAGCAGTCACTCCCCCGTCTGGAACAATAGGACACTTGATACCGGAACTGGCCTTAAACCTTGGGACATTACATCACAAAGTACAAATGACTACAACGGATCAATGAAACAGTGACTTCAAGCAATCATGTTCACTTTTTTATTACTTTCATTTCATTTTTTTTTCGTTTCTTTGTTTGTTTTTTTGCTAAAAATACAAACTCATAATGTACTGTGATCTGTTTAGAATTTGTAGAAAACCAGCTCATCATTTACTTTAGACCTTTATAAATGCAACATGCGGAAGGTTCTATTTCAATACTGTTACAAATGGGTCAATAAGGTCAAGAGGCAAATTTTAAAATGTAGTTTCTAGTGAACCTTTTCAAATATTTACAATGTCAGGTGCAGACATTTATATTTGACATTCATATGAAGCATTTTTAGTGTTTTTATGTCCATGAATTGGCTATTAAAACTGTCATGTGGTGCAACCGAGAACAACCTTAAAACAGTTTTATTTGTGAGTTTAGTTGTGAGTCATATGAACATGAGATTGAGATTTGAAAACATGAAACGTGAGATTTGAAAAAATGGACACGCACAATATTTGTTTGATATAGGGGATAATCTATTCAAAAAAGCTGAAATTTCTAGGGGGACTAAAAACACTTCAGAAAACATGTCAAAAAAGAAAGAAAATAAATATGATTGGATTTAGAGTCATTTTAAAGAAGTTGCCTCTGTTTTCTTTTTCCTATGTTCCTTTTTTTTTTTTTTTAATTAAATGTATTTTTTTTTAATTCTCAGCAGCAGGAAAAGTGAAATATGAAATTGTAATAAAGTGAAAAATTAGACTCTTTTCCAAAGCTGTTGTACTGGTCATTTCTACTGGTAAATGATTCATCTTAAAATCACTGTTCCAAATAAAGTGAAAGTGAAACTAAACACGGTCCCTGTTTTCTTGCTGTACTGTCCCTACTTCCTGAGGGGGCAGCGGATGTAAAAGCCAATTCATCCAAGCAGAAAAAGTGCCGTTGTTTCCCAGTTTTCCTTGAACTACACATCCCTCACTCCAGAGAAACAAAACAAGGTGGTATTGATTTTAAAGCCCAGAATTTAAGATAAGTAGAAATTAAGCTAAGGCCAAGACACAGGTCAGATCTATGGAGAGGCTTCTCACTGTATCTAAGAATAATGGTTTTTAGGGTTTTTTTAAGTCGTAAAAACACCTGTAATGGAATAAAAGCTACCAAAAAAGTTACACAATGCACCTATAAGGGAAAAAAAAGGTTCCTGGAGCGGCACGATTACAGATTCAGATATTTTCTTTAGTAACCCGTCCCAGATTTATTATCAAAATCCAATTAAGTCTTCAAGCTCGGAAGCGAACGTTGCCGGCGGATGGGAAAGGTCAAACGTTTTTTATAAGCTCGCTAGCATTGGACGGGCTGCTAACGGGCACTCACACATGCGACGTCGCCGCTAGCTAACACGTACATCCAGAGTGATAGGTCCCTGGATTTCACAGATATATTTGATTTATGCGCGTGAGCTAGTCTGTTCAAAATGGAAATTAAGGGTGCTATATTACACAACGTGGACTTTTGAGAGATTAAAGTCATGTTATAATGTTGTTACCTCATCAAAAACAGACCTAGAGTTGTGTTTTTTGGGGTTTTTGTATATTCACATGTTTGAGTAACCATTTCTTAAGAGTCTGTTTGCATCTCGAAAGCTTAAAATGTTCTATTCCACCTTGTGATGTCAAGAAGTGATAGTTTAAAGAAGAAACTTTTCTGGTGAAACGTCCATCAAATGTTTTTCTTCGTGGACATGTTGCTTCGTCTGGAATGTTTCACAGTACGGCATTAAACCTTTCTGTCATGGAGACCAAACTAGTCCAAGTTACAGTTCAGATCAGTTCAGAATGCCTGTTTTTCTAGTAATAAAACCACCTGTAATTGAATAAATGTAAAGTAGAGCTGTTTAATGTCACACTGTGGAACATTCCAGGTAAAGCAATGGCATCTCCATGGAAACAAGAAGGTGACGGACCCCCTACGGAAAAGTTACATTTTACCTTTTGTTCAGTAGACATCTGCAATTCCAGGGCTGAAATTACTCCAATAATTCTAATGAAGGTGTATGGAGTTTAAAAGACGGTGAAGCACTTCCTGTATTACCACATGACATCACAAGGTGGAACAGGGTGAAAGAACCAAAGCACAACTCCAGGTCTGTTTGTGGTGAGGCGACAACATTATAACAGATCAAAAATAGCGTAATATTGGCGCTTTAGCTGGATTTCTCAGAAGTGTCCCTCAGTGAAATAGAAATAGAGGGATGTTCGCAGAGTGAGGGCAGAATTATCGATCTGACCGAGTAGAAAAGACACAACTGAGATTGGAGAGAATAAAGCCAAATGTGCTTTTACCCAGCAAGAGTCCCTCAATTTTGACTATAGATCATTGATAGAGGAAACCATCTTTTACAATCATTGAAACCATGAAGTATTTTTGTATTTTATTCATTGTAAAGAGGAGTTATTTTACTTTATACTGGATTAACTGCTACCACATAACATACTAAGTAAATGTGTTACCTTTTATTGTTTCGAAAATGCTATATTCAGCGAAAATTATGGGTTAAAATGTTTTGTAAGTGCACTATCACAATACAGTCAAGTTTGTGAAGTCGTAGTCGATTGTTTTGCATCATGCTTTTTTATATTTATTGAAATTAGCCGTGCGTGTAGGCTTCTGGGTCTTGGATAGAACGTTACAGCTCAACTTAAGGAGGGTTCAGATAGATCCAAGGAGAGATTGCTAGATTATTCAAACGTGGATGCTGTAAAACGTCTTCAGGCACGTTTGAGATGACATTATAACATGGTAGAAAGCTCCAAAAAGTCGGTTTTGCGTAACGCCCCCTCTTTAAAGAAGCTCTTCAACAGATTGCCATACTTCTGTGGTGTGACCAGTCATTGGTGGCTTCCAGATTCTTGATTGGGATGATGTCACGCTCGCAGATGGTGAACAGGAGACAGATTTGTTTATTGATTAAACGGGAAAATCGCTTGTTTCCATAGAGACGTTAGAATTTTAACTAATATTTCACGTTATGACATTCATCAACTTTGATTTAAATTGCAGGAATTTCTCAAAAATATCTTGGGAAAACATGTGTTCTTACTCTGGGTGGGGTTTTCTTTCCACAGATCTGGCGTGTAAGTATGTCTGATCTATGTTATAATGTTTCTTCACCACAAACAGTTGACCACCCAAAAAAAACAACAAAAAAACAACAAAAAAAACAAACAAACACACAAACTCTGCATATTTAGGCTAAATTCATCTCTCAGACTGAAAACTCTTGTTCCACTGTGATGTCATAATTTAGGCTAAATTCATCTCTCAGACTGAAAACTCTTGTTCCACTTTGTGATGTCATGTGGTAATACAGGTGCTCCACTGTGTTTTTAAACTCCATGCACCTTCACTTGAATAATTTCAGACATGGAATTGCCATTTTTTACTTAACTAAAGGTAAAAGGTCAATGCTAACCTGAAAACTACAGCTTCACCATAATGAAGAGTGAATCAAACATGTGTGAGTGAAATAAAACACAACTCTATGGATTAAAACTCACAAGAATCAATTTTGTGTAATACAGGACCATTAATTACCATTTCTCACAGATTATCTTGCACATCAAGCATTAATCAGACATATCTGTAGTTTTCCTTGTCCCGATCCTTTGTAAAATGGTCTATATAGATGATTGCGATATTATCTAAAGCCCAGTAACAATAATAGAAACTGAACAGCTTTGATCTTATTTGTACAAAGCCTTTAGTCTCAGCAGTGTTCACCCGTTTCCTGTTACAGATTACAGTTTATCTAAGTTTCTGGGGGGTTACAAATCCAGGAAATATTTTTGGAGGATCTGGCAAAGCTCATTTATAATCACGCGTAATGTTGTGTTTTCCAGTAACCGTTTTGTCTAATCAGTCTGTCTCTACGGTTTGGCGAAAGGAAAAACAAAACACAAATTAAAAACTGCAAAGAGTCAGTAGTAGAAAATAACAATGTAAAACAGTAGTAGTTAAAGTACTGTACTTCAAAGTGGATTGTGTAACCTTTCTAGAGGAGGGTTTGTCAAGTGTTTTCTATGGAGATGTTTTTGCTTTGACTGTATGGCATTAAACCTTTCTATCGTCATGGAGACCAAAAATCAGACCAAGTTACAGGTTACATTTTTGAGCTAAGAAAACCACCTGTAATTGAATAAAATTGAATTAAAATCTATTTAATGTCACACTGTGGAACATTCCAGGCAGAGCAATGACATATCCATAGAAACAAGCAGGTGAAATTACATAGTACATCTATATGTATACTAGTACATTTTAGGTACACATTATAATGGATACTTTTTACTTTTACTTCACTACAGCGAGCAGGTATCTGTACTTTCTACTCCGTTACATTTTTGAACAGGACTGAAAAGTAAAAGTAATTTTATTGTAGTTTGAGACCTGCTGAAAAGGCTGAGGGTTTAATTTTAACACATTTTTAGTTTGACCAAACATAAATATACAAATAAAAATTGAAAATAGTTTCATTCAGTTGTTTCTGTTGCACAATCATGCAATTTCTTAAGATCTTAAAATCTGCGCAAAATACTTAATACTATGCTTAATATTTAATACTTTTACTTAAATCCGGCGGTGCTTGTGATATTTTTACTTTTACATTGAGTATCTGTACTTTTATTGAAGTAGCAAAACTTCTTCTAGTAGTGAAGCATATAGTTTTATCATTAATCTTTATTATACTAAATTAAAATGCAAATGAATGAATCCTGACAGCCTTAATATTTACAGAACAGTGGAATTTCAAATTCAAAAACGATAATTGAACATTGAACATTTGACCAAATGATCAGCGCATGGCAACGTTAGCTCATTAGCGCCGCTTCATTTGCATATATGGTCATTAACAGCCACGCAAGATTAAGATTCGCAATTAGAATTACAGGACACCAGAGATTTGCTTCTAAAATCACAAACTTTTGGATGGAGATTGGGCCCAAATGAGGTTTCGAAAATTAGCATGAGAATAGAAAAGCAGCTTTACCAGGCTTTTTCAAATCTCTCATCATCTAATCTTTGTACGGCCTCCAAATTAAGCTTCAGGACAGTTTTGAAAGGTTTGAACGAGGACACGATAATGCAGGGATTTTGAGAATGGAAGGAAAAATACACTAACTTTAAGCTTTGTTATGTTCCCTCCTCGCACTAAATCACTTCACCTTCAGAGCGCTAGCACAATCAGGTTTGTGAAGTTGTAGTGGATTGTTTTGTATCACGCTTCTGTATATTTACAGAAAATGCCGATGCAGGAGTGTGGGCGGGGTAGGTTTCTTGGACAGAACTGTACAGCTAAACGTCAGGAGGGTAACGCTAGATTACTCAAACATGGAGGGATGAGATCTAAAACCTCTTCAGGCATATTTTGGATGAGGGAACAAGTTTATAATATAGTGGAAAGCTGTAAAAAATAAATGTTGCAGAATGAATGGAAGAGAAATGCACCATGTTAACCCCATATTCAGCTACATTGACTTTTTGAACTTTTATTTTGAAGGGGTCTTATGTTAACTTAACACTGTGAGTTTTTTGGCCTTTTTGAGACATTTTTTCACTCATTTAACTCACTGTTTTTGGGACTGGGCTGACTTTTGGCTTAATCATGTGTCGTGCTTCGAGTAGTAAACACGAGCTAACGAGAACCGATTAATACCTACGACCAGCTCCCGATCTGGCAACCGCAGGTCACAAGAATATCAAACCTGTGTGAAATTCAATCGCCTCTTATAAAGGTTTCACTGTTAAAGTCGTTCATATAGTGTCAGAACATGAATTGTGAGCTGTGAACTTTTAAACCCTGAGATTTTGCCGTACAGTTTGATCCGAGATTGAGTGAAACCATCAAAAATATCACAGTGACACACAACATTATGTACATTTATGATAATTTAGCCATGTTCTAATGCTTTTCCTTCATCATAAATAAATATTAGAGAATACAAACAATAAAAGACATAAGACATTTGACTCGAGGGAAAAGGGAGCGCAAACATCGAGATTCAAAATGGCTTCGGATTTTCTTATATGGGAGTGTGATTGCGTTGGCGTTTGTGTGCGTGTGTGCGACCCTTAAATAAATAGTGTTTCTACTGCTGGTACTGTCATGGTTCATGTTTTGTTTTATTGTCTTTGCCTATTTTGGTGCGTTTTTTTTTTTTTCCTTTTAGTGCAACATACCCATGGTCTTTTATTTTGACATTTGTTTTACTTCCTGGTTTTTTATGGTTCATGTTTTGTTTTATTGTCTTAGCATATTTTGGTGTGGTTTTTTTTTTTCTTTTAGTGCAGCGTACCCATGGTGTTTTATTTTGACATTTGTTTTACTTCCTGGTTTTTTTTTGCCCCGCCCTCATGTGTTTCACCTGTTTGTGTGTTCATATTTACTCTGTGTTGCCCTTTGTTGGTTCATTGTCTTGTCAGTATCGCATCTGCTGCAGTTTCTGTTTTGGATTTTTGGATTTGGTTTCTTCTGGTTTTTGTTTTTTGTTACAATAAACTGCATTTTAGGTCTTCTCCTGTTACAACATGAAATGCACTGAAATAAATAATCTTCTGTATGTTTGAAGAATGTAGAAAGTGGTGTACATGTTATAGTTTTAAAATAAATACCCAGTCAAGCAAACGAAAATCTGTAATTTCCAAATGTGTAACTCTACAACTATTTCATTGCAAGTCAACAGATCCACATACCGTACTGAATAAACTTCTTCACGATCGACATTTTCAAACCCAAAGAAGAGAAAAGGCTAAATGTTATGCAGGGGTGAGTTCGTTAGAGGGAGACATTATTTTTTTCACCGTGTATGTGTCAGAACGCGAATGAATGAACGTGTCAAAGCGAACCTGCCCGGACTCCCCTTCGTTATCCACCTCCCTCATTCCTATGGGGTTGCCACGGTAACAGACCTATCACACAAACGTGGTAGCGTTGAGCGCACCTGCGAGAGGAGACAGGCGTGCGTGCAGCCATTTCCAATTCACTTACGTTACCGTCATTCGAGCATTTCCTGATCGGATTAGACATGGTAGAATCGCACAGGGTTTATCAGCACAATATTATGACTGGGCTGCTTTGCATTGTTGTGTATTGGTGTTGGGTTTAGTTCAGGAGATGGAGCAATAATGTCTGCAATTTTTGTTTTTTTTTTCAGTCAAAAGTTTGGAGTCACCTCATTAAATGTTTTTTTTTTTCTTTAATATATATTTACTCCTTTCTAGACTTCAAAAAAGACCAAAGACATCAAATATATGAAAAATAGGAACAAGGTATATGAATAAAACTGGAAAAATCAAATATACAGGTGAAAGTGCCCAAACATAACAGCCAAAGATAAATAAATACATCAAATAAAATAAATAACTCCATATATTGTCATATATTTGATGTCTCTCCATGACCTCTTGTATAAAGCTGTGATTTGATATTTTATTACTTATTTTTCTATTTTATTTTTGAATATTTTGACTTTATTTAGACTTTGTACATACGCATATATATGTAATATATAATTATTCTTTATTTGACACCGGTCTCTTGCTATCTTTGCTACTTAATTAAAATTGTATTATTACCATTTATTTTTTACTCTTTGTCATTATATTGTATTATATTACATTTGTTATATTTATCATATTTTTACATTTTAGGTAATGTATGTACAAGTCAAAAATGTGGATGGATCCTCTCATTCTGTGGTTTTTCTTTTCTTTTTTTTTTTCCTTTTTACTATTTTCTGTATTT
>KN501605.1:0-36346 GCA_000787155.1 Scartelaos histophorus | reverse complement strand
CACACACACACACACACACACACACACACACACACACACACACACACACACCACTTTCATATAGGTAACATGTCCTGCCTAAGAGCACTGCACTCCCCTCGGGGCACCTGGTATTCACAGGAGTCTCCCATCCAAGTACTAAACAGGCTCGGTCCTGAGTAGCTTCTGAGATCTGATGAGATCAGGTTTTGACAAGACTTATTTAAATTTTTCACTTTGAAAAATACTATTCGTATTCTGCACTTGGTTGTGTTTTAAAAGCTGTCATAAGAAGTCTTGTCTCCATCTGTTGCATTCATAAAACTTTATCTCATCTGTTGTGAGTGATTTGATTAATTGAAAACATTTATGCTTGCTTATAAAATTGATGTTTAAAGTGATAAATGTGGTTAGTTGTATAAATATAGAGCAGAGGTTAAATACTAATGACTTCCAATTAAATCTAGTATTCTATAATATCATTTAACCACTCTAATGTATATAAATCCCACATTACATTTATTCATGAAAAACAGAACTTCAGTTTTAAATAGTGCAGTGGTCCAAGGTTATTCCTCAAATTATCCAGTCCTAGCATCCCACTATTTCATCCTGAGTTCATAAGTGCATTTCACAACTTACACATTGCAGATCAGTATTTATCCGTCTTGGTATGGCAAGCAACATGCATGCTAACAGCGCACTTGCAGATTCTTTACGGATAAAGGTGCATAGTACAGCAGTCACAAAATTCTACACACAAAAAAGCTATAACAGGAAGAAACACAAGCTTTTCTGCACCAATAACTCTTAATAAACTAATAAGCCCCAAACAAACATGATTGTAAATAGAAATGCTTGTGCTTTTCTCGCAATAGCTGCTCTTTTGTGAATGGTGCACATGGTAACGACAATATGCTCGGGCTCGCCTCTCCTCCCTGGACACTTCCCCTCGACATGCAGAGGACAGCCCCGGCCCCGCCCCCTCTCCTCACTGTAATGGAGGTCGGATGCTCCTTTTCCGCGTTTCTGCCTGCATTACCATCCCCAGTTAATTGGCACCATTTGTTCGACGGCATCACTTGAGTTTGTAAATTACTTTTACAATTGTCACTAATTATCAAGCTCAATGAGTGAAATTGGCACGATTGGGTCCCAGTGGAGCAGAAACACAACAGGCAAAGGCAGGATTAAGACTCTGGGGGGCGACGTGAGGGGGCGGGCTAGCTGGGGGGTACAGCGTAGTGCTACATGCTAATCAACTAGTGATTAAATATAGATTGGGCAACAGTAGCACCGGCTCTCCCTGTTGAATGTTTGATGAATTTTGTGTACACTTTAGTATGGACTCATGAGGGATGGTATTCACGCTGTTTACTATCATTGTGAGTTATAGCAGACATGCAACAGCCTATACACAGAAACACCATTAATAATATATAACCAGTGAAGTACAGGGAAGCATTAAAATGACTTATATGGCACTAAACATTTAACTCTTTAGGACTGAACTTGGTATCTTACATTACACTATTTTTGGAATGATGTTATAATTTGTCCAAAACAGACATGGAGTGGTGTTTTGCTTCATTTGCACATGTTTAACACACAAAACCTGCATATTTAGGCAGAAAATGTACTTTATACTATATACATATATATGAAGTGACAATTGTGCATGCAGTGACTTCTATATTTACTGTCACAGCCAAAATGCTTTCTGTACATCCCAAAACGCAAGCCAAGTGCAGCTGATCTGTCATCCGAAGAACCAATGGGACCCATAAAAACAGATGTTGGAGATTTGAGGAACCTGTAATTCTTTATGCTGTCAGTGCCACAGGAAGGACTCACGATCCTGAAAACAATTATGATTGAGCGCTGTTTCTGTAACTATCCACGAGACTCTTGGCAATCCAGCCACGAGGGCTATGAGCTACTGTATTCCCGAGTCGAGAGAAGAAGGGAAGGCATCTGACATAAGAAAGAATAGCTTAAAAAATATCAGAAAAAGACTGTACGAGCCCAGACGTTATAGTCGGGGGGGACACTGGGGTTTTTCTTCTTGTGATACTAAACTTCAAACTCAAATCTGACGCTTAGGAAAAGGCTCTAGATCATTTTTGATACCACAATTAAAAAAGAAAAACAATAGAAAGTCATTTAAACATAAAAATACTGATATAATATTGATACTTTGCAGCTGATGCCATCAATATTTCATGGAGGAGTGATGCTAACTGGAGGCTCTGTTCTGTCTGAGCCTTTATTAAGCTTGATTGTGCTTTATTTGAACAGAAAAAACTGTCTTAGTTGGGACTAAGCTAATTTGCGCTGTTAAAATAACAGTCACAAGTTAGCATTAACCATCAGTTTTTCAGTTTTCTCTCACTTTTTTATCGAAAAGATCTAAACAGGACCAATACTGTAAATATATCGATTACAGGCCCATGAAAATCTGTTGTTTAAATCCAACATTCTGCAAATATACAATAATGCAGGACACCCCCTCACTCAAAGATAATAGATTCACTATCTTCCTATTTTTTTCAGTATGTAAGCTTTTAGTTTTTATTCTGGTGTTCATATTGATTATTTTCTGGCCATTTCTGACAACTTTACAATAGGGACACAGCCCAGTTACTCACTCTGGCAACACAGGTCTAACAAGCTATTCCCCATTGTCCATTTTACATTTTTGGATGAAAGAAAGTCGAAATAGGAACGGCGCACTGTACCTCGCACCATGAAATAAATGTCTACCAAATGACGCACATAGCATGTTTTTACGTCTCAGCGGCGGAATACATTTGCAGCTTGCCAACCACCTGTCTTGTTTCTTCAGTCTATCCGGCTCTCCCTCTCGGCTCTAAGTGTTTCTCCAAAGCGGTGCACTGAGAGAGATGACAGTGGCAAATCAATAGGCGGGCTGTAGCTATGCGGTGGGCCGGGCACCTTATCTCCGCTAGATGACAGACACGCACAGCACACAGCCGCACGCCCCGGCCTTCCCATCAAAAGGACTCCCATAATTGAGAACGGCGCAGTTATCGGAGGGACTGTTTTGTCTGCCTTGTCAGGATGAGCGGGACGGTCTAGGCTCGTGAAAGGCCAGACAATTTGCGCTCCAAATGTCATGTTGTGAGAAGACAAACATGGAGCGGTGGACGGGGGCCAGACGCACACAAAGAGATCTGCTCGGACGTGCCGGGCCTTATCATACGTGCTCGTTCCACTGTGGTTGGGGACTGTGGTCGGGGGAGTGGTTTGGTGTTATGTGGTAGGAGCTGACGCTGTGAACACTACCACAACAAAGAGCTGCACAGTTGCTGGCACCTCCTATGGACAGCTGAGCATCACACTAGCAAATAGCAGATTTTGTTTGATTTGTACTAAAATGACATTGCTCAATCCTACATGTATCATCTATTATTAAAATAAAATAGTAGTAGTACAAACAGTGGGCGTATACAGGTGGTGGTGAAATCGGGGATTGATTGGAGCATTGACTTGATGCAATGTCTTGAATAAAAAAGTATAAAGATTACTCAAGCATGAATCATCAATACAGCCTCGAGAGGGTAAAAGAGACGGAGAAACAACAATAATGGTTAAAGGTTAAAAGTTGATTTTGCATAATAGGGCTGCTTTAAAGTCATCTCCAACTTCGAGACCAGAAGAAAAAAAAAAACAGTCCAACTGGAACAAACTTATTTTTGGTTCTTTTGACCAAATTCAGAAAAATAAGCAGCACTTCTTTGAGGAAAATTGAGGAAATACAATTTAAAATTGGCAAGATTTTAGATTGTTTTCAAAAACACAAAAATTATCATTTAGTTTTGCAGTGTTGTCAATTGCCAACCAAAAATTCTTGATCAAAACTTCTCAAAATTTGTTTTAGTGAATGGAGTAACAAAAAGATGGTTTTTAGGTTTCATTTAGTTCTCACTTTTTTCTGGTGGTCAAGTGGTAGAACAGTTGCATTTAAACCTGACAAAATGGGCATTAGAACTGAGCACTGACCACTATATACTCTTGTCCAGGACACCTTTCCTCGCCTGGGTGAATGTCCTTTTTCCAACAGTTGTCCAGCTCTTTTAAGCACACTACAGAACACCACTGCTCTAATGAATACAAACATCGTATTAGCAGAGGCTTGATCCTACTGGAATATGCAACGGATAAACACTCATCTGCGGCAATGCATTAATCATGGGGTTATAGAAGAAAAACACTTTGCTATTCTTGTTTTGCATTTGTCTTTTTTCACAGCAAGGAGGAAATTGGATTTTAGTCCAGGCACAGTGAGAGGATCAGATTGTGGCTGCACTAGCGTGGATGTTATCTCTGCTGCAGCATTGGTCCAAAATATATTGCCAGCTCTCTCTGTGGAAATAGGCTGGGGAGTTGCTTTACAGAGAGCAAATGTACAAAAAGAAAAAAAAATTGATTTCTCCTTAGCTTTGTCCGCGAACATGTTAGCAAGAGCACTGCGCATAACCAGACTATTATGCGTTGTGAATGAGCTATGAGGATGCTAGCTTATGCGTGACCCAGAAAAGGTCTGCAGCTACGATCCCATGAAGACGCTGTTAAATGAGCGCACAGTCCCCGAGGTGGAGTTATATCAAGAGCCCCCCACTTACATGTACAAATGCATCTGGAGTACTAAAGCATGCACGCTCTATTCTGTTGACATGAAGACGAGTAAACAGAATATTTGCTCGACAAATACATTTTATCATTATGTATGTGGAATGCGTGGTATGTATGTCAGTCTTCAAAGAGGTTTACGGAGAACTCGTGCGGTTTATTTATTTATTTGTATCCTTGAGAAAAACGAACTTCTCCGCATATTTGAGCACTTTCTTCCAAGCATTTCTTGAATTAGTCCCACGTGTACTGCCAAAATGTCAGGCATATATTCCTGACAAAAAGGCAAATAAATCTTCAATACAAAAGAATGACGTTTCATGCTGTAATCAAAATGGTGTCATGCAGTGTGACAAAAAGTCATGTGTTGAAAATATGAGTTACATCAACACCTGAAGGAATTCACCTGTCAGTTATGCTCAACAAAAATGCTGAAGTTAAAGTAAAAGGTAAAAGTTATATTCTTATTTTTTTTAAATTGAACTATTCGGCATCTATTTCACTAGTGAAATAGATGTTGAATGTGATGTAAAAGTTTTATTTTGTAAGAAAAAAATAAATGTGCACTGTGTAACTTTTCTTCTGCCTACCCCATCTGCTTGTCTCCATGGTGATATTATTGCTTCACAGTGCGGCGTTAAACAAATGTCCTGTATTTATTCAGTTACAGGTGTTTTAATTCCAACACTTAAATATCTTGAAAAACATGCATTCTCGCTGTGAATAGGTCCACTTTTTCACAGATCTGACCTGTAACTTGGCCTTGTGATGTGGCCTGTTTGTCTCCATGGAGATAGTTAAATTAAATGCCAGAATAGAACATTTCAGAATAGAACATTTCAGGAAAAAACATGGAGTCAAGCAGGTTACCAGAAATGTATGTTTTTAGGTTCTTTTTTCAGACCAACGGTTTGACAGTTTTGCCTTTTCACTGTTCACTAGTCTTCCTCAGAGTCAGAGGACCTCAATGGTTTAGGTTGCCAGAAAAGTTACACAGTGCATCTTTAAAATCTGAATGTGAAAATGTCTAAATATTAAAATGAAATAATTTTTTTGATTCTGATTTTTATGTCATAGTTGTGTCAAAAAAGTAGCTCAGTGTCACAAGTAGCTGTTTACTTGAGGTTTAGGGTTATATGTTTATACGTATAAGTTAAAGTTAGATATTATTATAGGTGCAAAGTATAAAAGGCAGTTCAAAATGAAACAAATTCATAAATAAACATATTTCTTACATCTCTTGGCTTTCTAGCATTGTATTGTGTCCATCTACCCAGCCCTATGACCCAGGGAGATACAGTGAGCTTAATGTGCCCGCCTCCTTTGGGTAAAAGTAGTCCACTTCAGTGAACTACTCGTGGCTGCAGTCACAGAGGACACTGCAGCCACTCCAGCCATTAGCTAAAGCACAGCTGAGCCAGGCGCACCCAGCTCCCACAACACCTACACCCTTTTATTGCTCTCGTCTACTTCAATCTCGTCATTTCAGTCCTTTTCCCAAGCAACAAGCTGTTACAACTGACCTGTTATCTGGTGGAGTCTGTCTATGCACAACCTGGATTCCAGTGAGAACACACAGTATTCTGTTCGACAAAAAATCATGTTGAGGAATTTGTCACATCCAGTACAAGCCGTCCTGTTTTGGCAAAATTAAATCACGTGGGCATGATTTAGTACGTTATATTTAATAATACAGACTTTGTGGCACTCTTAGAAGAATAGTGCAACCATGATTTGCACTTGCATCAACATAAAACAGCCGAGTCTTTCCCTTGTACTCAAAGGCTCCTCGTTCTAAAATATAATTTGATTCTACAAGCTTAGTCACGTTTTTCCTCACAGATAAAACATGACAAAAATAATACTTTTCTACTTGTAGAAAAAAATACAAAGAAAAATGTGTGTCTAAGAAGAGATTAAAATACAAGTTGCTTTCATACACATGGGATTGAACAACTATAGTGTCCAAACTCTTTTTCATGAATGAGTTTAAAACATGGATGAAGCGGAGGGCGAACTAGTGCTGCTGATGTATTTCAGATCATAACAGAAAGTCAGATCTGTGTTTCAGAGGTCAGTGAATGATGTATGGCACATTTTTCAGTTTTACTCAGCTCTGACTTTGGTCTGTGCTCTGCTCTGGACTATAACTTAATGGAATTTTTTTCTGCACTTTGATCTGGTCTGGACTATGGTCTGGACTCTGGTTTGTACTGGACTCTGGAGTCTGGTCTGGAGCAGACCAATGTTTGGGTTGGTCTTTGGTCTGGATCGTAGTCTGTGGTCTGGACTATGCTCTGGACTTTAGTCTGGTCTGTAGTCTGGACTGTGGTCTGTACTCTAGTCTGGTCTGTGGTCTGGACTGTGGTCTGGACTGTGGTCTGGTCTGTGGTCTGGACTGTGATCTGTACTCTAGTCTGGACTGTAGTCTACTGTGGTCTGTACTCTAGTCTGGTCTGTGGTCTGGACTGTGGTCTGGACTGTGGTCTGGACTGTGGTCTGGACTGTGATCTGTACTCTAGTCTGGACTGTAGTCTGGACTGTGGTCTGGACTGTGGTCTGGACTGTGGTCTGGACTTTCCATGGGTTCTAGTTTCCTGTTACAGGATTGTTACTGTTCACCAATGATATATGATATAATGTTTTTAGTTTAAGATTTAAATTGTTAATTGCTATGGCAACTGTCACAGTGGTGGACTATAGTCTGGACTCTGGCCTTGAATGAGAATGGAATGCCTGTCTTTTAATGTAATAGAAATTATATCTACAATTAAACCTACCTGTTAAAGTGAAGGAGTACACAGGCACAGCAGACATTGTGTAAAACTGCAGTACAAAGTACCAGTACAGCAGGATACAGTAAGGCCGAGGCTCTTCTGATAATACAAGTTGATCTATGTCTGTTTTTAACATCAGTGACAACACAAAGAACTTTCTGGAATCACCCTCCATCACTGAGGCTGAACTGTGTCATCAGAAATATAAATGGTTCTGTGTGAGACTGAGGCGTGGAACGTGAGGAGGCCGTTCAGTCACTGTGGCAGGTAAACAGTGCAGTGACAGGGCTGAGGGCAGACGGATGTGAGGGGGCTCCTGGTGCCATCTGGACACATCTCACCACTGACACTGTCTCAAGCAGCACCTAATGTGTGCCTGAGCCTGGACAGCCAGGAGGACCTATTAGCCACAGTGGGAACAAAAAAGTAGCAGAACAGGCTGAATTTACTGTAAAAATGCTACAGTAAATTACCCTGACGTTTTAGGATGACTATATATGCTTTAGTAAATTACAAATGTCTAAAATATATTACAGAACTATAGGGGATATGGATAATGCGGGCAAACTTTTAAATATACTTTCAGCAAAGATGAGTTCAAGTTGTATTATTTAACAAATGTGTGAATTTATTTTACATTCTGCAGCATTACTGAGTTGGGATTTTGAGACAAAAACAATAATTAAAGTGGAACTCAATACCCACATTTCATAGCTGCTAAAATGGGCAGTACCTGTGAAGAAAAGAGTTAGGATGGGCGGGTCTGGGGGCATAAGGGACACTGTGATTGGTCTAACATTGTCATTTTTATAACATAAATTGAACATAAATGAGGAAAACTCTGTTACTTCTATTATTTTAGAAGTAACAGAGGTATTACTTTTGTACTTCTAAAATAGTACTACTTTATCATGTCCATGTACCAAGAGAAAACATGACTTCTATTTGAATTTCTAATATACTTATTAGTACTAGCATTAACGTAGCTGTAACAAGTAATTTTGATACTTCCAAATAACAAAACTTCACAAATTACTTGGAGAATGATGTACTAGTTATTCCCTAGCAGAGATATTATAGGTAACAAGGGAGAGCGGCATATGCAGTATTCTTATCACAAATCAGCTTTTACGAAAAGCCAAACCAAAAATGTCTTTCCCAAGGCAGACAGAAATGGAGAAAGAAACCCAGTGCGGCGCGAGTGATGGTGAGGCCCGCTCCAGAGCCCATCCGGACATATAATCACTGTTCCCCAGCAGCTCAGCCCCTAATGTGCATCTGAGGCAGACACTTGTGGACTCATTACCCGTGTGGAGGTGCCTCAGCCCAGGGAGATAAAAATGTGGTGACCCAAAAGACTGTGACCTGTAAAGCTGACATAATCTGGGGCTTTGAGGAGGCAGTAATGACCTCTCATGGCACTGTCACACACTGCTGTCTCTGTTTCACACCCTCTCAGACGGCTGGGCATCCTGAGTGTTCCAGGCAGGACTGTGAGCGCACATGATTCACTGTTACATGAAGCATTTTAGGGAATAAGAGTCAGGGGTACAAAGCTACTCATAGTTAGTATATTGTTTGCATCAACTCACAGAAACCAATGTATCCAGTAACTTCCTTTATGATCTGGATGGGTTCTGGTCAAATGTTAAAATAGCTTCAAGATTCTCAAAGTGCTTTACATGAAGGAATCACTCACACACTTATACATTCTTGCCCAGCACACTACCTATGGGTGAGTGAATCTCTGTGCTCCACCAGTGATGTTCATGTGGAGAGCGTGAGCTGAGCTACTGTTGGCCCTGTTAATCAAGTCTGTTGCATCAGCTCCGCCCTCTGGCTTGAACCACGGCCGATTAGAGGGGAAGTTTATGTTGGGTTGGGTTCAGTTACTATTTGCATTTATTTATCATTTTCTCATTTGCTACATTCTGAAAATTTGCTTGTAAATTTGCTTCCAATTATTTTATCTATGTATTGTCCAGTTTTTTTTCCCTCTTTTTGTTACAGCTCGTCTGATCGGTCACTTTAAATATCCCCCTGTGGATCAGTTTGTTGTGTGTTCATTTGGCATTTTGGCTATATAAAAGCATTCAAATGTAGAATTGTGTTGCGCGTTCTATGCCTCAGTGACTGACCCTCTATCCCTTTTAAGCATTCACCACAAAAAGGGGGCAAATCTTCCACAATGAGCAGGCCAAGAGTTATGGTGTGGGCCTGAGAGCTTGAACGCATTATAATACATGATTCAGGTGGCAAACCTTGACCACACTTTATTCCCAGTAAATATCAGGTCCATGCTCTTCACAGGGATCTATTACTGAGCGTTTCAAGTGTCTGCTTGCCTCCTCACATATTTATTCAGCGCCTGTTTTGCATGTTTGTACTAACAATGCTCTTGTATGGGTTAATACATGGGTTAATGGGGTGGACGGTGTCAGTGTAAACTGCTACTAAGGCATCCATGCACACATAATTTGTCTTGCCACAGATGAGTCAGACACAGCTTCTCCTTTAATTCATTCTAATGAATTTTGTTTTAATTGTTTTATCTGCAGTGCTTGGTAACAGCATTAGACTGGAAAGAGAGGCAGAGGATGTGATGAGATGTGGTGATTGAGAGAATCAGAGACAAGCACAAAGAAGCACAGCTGTATTAGCACAAGATGCAGAAAGATTTTCAAGGAGATTCTCTGCATATGGCCAGGCTTCCATGAATTATGAATGCCTAAAATATGATTACACAACAAGTATTCTGAGGAGCTCAAACATTATGAAAGATGGAAGAGGCATGTTTGTGACAGTGGCTGCAGTGGTCTCAGAGGGGGGAGAGAGCTCGCTTATACAGGAACAGACCAATAGAAATAGACAGTGGGAAGATGGAGGCAGTGCTCTGTATCTAACAGCACCATACTGCATGACCAAGATGGATCCTGGCCCATAACTGCTGGAGCTGCTTGTTCATATGGCTATTTACTGTGACTAAAGCACAGCACAGCATGGCATTGTGCCTCTCATTCTACAGTATAGTGCAATAGAGATGTGCATCATAGACTAGCGTATAAACACCTACGGCATCCCATATGGTTTCTCATTTTATACCATCTACATTGTAAAATAAACCAACACCTAGGGCTGGGCAAAACAAAATACAATGGCTTTCAGACTTTATGAACATAAACAATGCAGACTACAATATTATAAAGACTTTACCATGATGCAGTAGGTAATTGAGCAATACATTTGGACCAGCGCAAACAGTTACACATGATGTAGTTATGTTTTAATGTTTTTAAGATAGAAAAAAAATATTTAATCATATCTGTTTAAAGCAACTTTTTCCAACCTTTAAGCCATGTTATAGTTGTTTCCCCTCATCATTCATTAACCCAAAGTTGTATTAGTGCATGTTTGAACACGACGCCATTTTGCAGATTCCCTGGTATACATCCACGGATTTCCTCTTACTTCATTCTTCAATTTTATTTTCTTAATCAGTCATACATGGAGGATTCAGTGTGATACAAATGAAAAAAATAAAACAAATCTGTGGCTAGTCATTGGAGGTGCCAAAAACTTCAAATCTCTCTGTTGCAATGATGACGATTAGAGCCGAATAAATCTTGATCTTGATTAAAATCTCATTAATTGCCCATATTTCCCCACACCACTATAAGTACTATAAGGTATTATGTTTCCAAAGACATGTCCATTCTGCGCCATCATGTAGCTCTGTGTATTTCGTCTATCTCTGCCCTCAAACTCTAGAATGCATGGCCCTGTTACATAATAAGGGCTATTTTGTGGACTGGCGGCTAAAGCTCACACAGAATGAGCCAGTGGTTAGAGGTGGGCTCCGGGCCTCAGTGAATACATTTCACAGTGGAACATAAAGAGGCAGAATAGGAGAGTCCAGCCCTGCATCAGCATCACCCTCACGCCCCACACTGTAAGGATAAGAGCTCCATTCTGAGTAAAATCACAACGAGAGAGAAGTCTAAGCTTTCTGAGAGGAGCAGTGGGCAGAGCGAGCAGGATCTGAAAGGATATAGACGCCACATGTAAGATCCGACAAGATGTTAGCAGAGGAGGCTAGAGAAGCAAAAATATGAAGTATTATGTTTCTATGGTAGCAATAAGAATTAAAAAAGGGAGCTAAGGGAGGTCGATGAATCAATTCCTAACTGGACCAAGCTCTGTCATTGTGTCCTTAAGCGAGACACCTCATCCACGTTGCCTAGTGTTACGATATGTGTGAGTGTAAGTGGATCATTTAGTAATTTTCTCAGCTTTACTTAGACTATAGTAATGTAACTTAAAAAATAATATCACTTTAATACGCTTAAAATGACTCTGATTCTTCTTTTTGTGGTTATTTCAGACTCTTATTGGAGCCAGAGTTATGATTGCCACAGTCCTTTCTCGGTAGATGCTTCCATAGTATGGCTTATTTAAGAAATGGCTGATCTCATGCTGGCTCCTTGCAGCTGACAGGGAACATGCAGTTCTGTGTTACAGAATGTGTCAGTGCACTCAGAGAACTGTGCTCTGACCACTGAGAGAATCTGCCCCTTAATGCTCATTATGTTGGAAAAGGTCCATCAGCTCCACAGTGCAGTCTATTTCCAGGCCCCATGTAAATTACAGCAAATAGCCCAGCAATAATCATTAACAGAGCCATCCAGGGGGAGAGTACTGTATAGTTGGGAGGTTGACTCAAAGTTCAAGGCTAAAAAATGAGTTTGTGATTACTTAGAGACAATACTTTCCAAATATATGATTATCATCTGGAGACACTTTCACAAGTAACAGTTCAAGTCTGATAATTCTGCTCATGTCTGACTGTGTAGCCACTCGCCAAAGTGAAGCACTGAGAAACTCTGATATTTGAGCAGAAATACAGGCGTGACAAGATGTCTGACAAGACTGTGGGTGTGCCGGGTAAATATTAGGAAATGTTCTACTTTAGTGATCTAGCAATTAAATCAGACATTTCATTTAGAACTGAATAATACACTGCTGAACTGACAATGGAACAAAAGAACATTCACTGGATGCATTCACACATTACAACAGTACAGACGAATTGCTTTATGGCACTTTAACATACACACAGGTAACCGAGCTAGCAGCACGCCCTTTACTGGCGCTGTCCACTGTTCACTGCAAGAATAAATAACTAGTGTTTATTTGTCAGCTGTGGCACAACCAGCTAAGAGACAGAAGAACCCTTTGTCCGATGGCGCTCACATGCAAGTCAATCTGGGAAACCCTTTGAGGAAAGAGCTCAAGGAAAGAGAAAAGCCCAAGAGCCACGCAGATCTGGTGACATTGTTATTGAACACGTACGTTTCATTGCATTGCTTATATCATTGTTATGGTTATGCAATTTGAGTAACTGTTGTTGTTGGTTATCTTGTTCGTAGATGCCATTATTAGCGTGTACATTTACTCCAATGTGATGTGACTATGGCTACTACTACTACTACACAGCAGCATCAAAGGGGATCACACATTTGTGTGTGATCAAAGGGTTACTTCTGTAAATGACAGACTGATCTGTAGACTGATGACAGACTGATCTGTAGTAGTAATAGTAATCTGTAATAATCTGTAGTAGTAGCAGCTGGATGTATTCTTTATTGTCGGTCAGGAGCATTGGTCAGTCTGTAAATGTAGCAACAAACAACTTTAGCCCAGATGTAAAATCAGCCCAAGGTGTTCACCAGTAACACATTTGTGTTGGATCAACCCGTTTGGAATTTCAAGGGGAATTTAGAATGTTATTATTTATTTAAAGAGTAAAATAACACAACCCATCTGAGACATTTTGCTGTGTACAGTGTTCACTGGCTTTGTGAAAACAAATGTGCGCTCAAGTGAGCGATGGGGGAGGTGTATTTTCGACAGTGCATTCTCACAAGTGACCTGTTGGGGGAGCGCTACCACTGAAGTTACTTGTTTTAAATTTTAATATGACACGTGCAATAAGAACATTACATTGTTGCTTAAAAAACTTATCTTGGTAGTTAACTGATTGTCTATTGTTTCTTCAAGTGTGTTTTTTTTGTTTTGTTTTGTTTTTGAGCTTTTGTACTTTTTCTAATATATTTTTTAACAGCAAATAAATAAAGTAACCTTGAAAACAATTTATATTGGAAATGATTGTACTAGCCAGAGCTGACCTGTACCTTGGCCGTGATCTGCTTGTCTCCATACAGACATAGACAAGTTTAATGCCGTACTGTGGAGAGCAAAGCTCCATGGAAACAAGCCTGGTGGCCCGTCCACGAAAAGTTAAAATATGAACCTTGACAATGCATAATAATTTAGAACTTAAAATGACTGTATAAAGCTGCATGAAGTGTCATCATTAGAAAACAAAATAGTTGAGCTTGACACAACTAAAAGTTCAAACATCCTTTTTTCACAGCTCAATCCCATGTGGAAAAAATTTGCGCGTGCCTTTCCTCGTGCCACGCTGCTATCTCCCAAACCCCCCATCGCTCATGTGTTTAGAACTATTGATAGAAACGAGTTAAAAGTATTTGACGAGCCAGCCAAAGTGCACCATGCTACAGGACCACCACCTTTATTTAGACTCACTTTGCTGAGAGCATTGGACACAAGTCACTTAGCTATTAGCAGTATAGTACTTTGAGTCCCCACATCGCAATCAAATCAAAACAAAAAACAACTCCTATTTCATTCTATTTGTACCAGCACAGCATGTCCATCTCAGCCGCCTCATCCCAGCTACTTCCTCTTCCATGCCCATCGCACACAGACACAACCACTATGTGCACTTTGGTTGCTGCTCATGCAACTTTCAAGTAGAATAAATAAGTAAGTAGCCCTTTTTTTGTATGTCCTTTACTTCCAGTGAGGTGCAAAGAGATTGGAGGAAAATGGTAGGGGCATTGTGCGATGGTGGAACGGTCACACGGTGCATTGAAAACCTTTTAGGCCCAGATAAGAGGTAGAAAAGAGCCAGGGATGTATTGGTAAAAATAACATAATGACAGAGGCGACTCGAAGACAGGCTTAAAATGGACATGCAGTGACAAAGAGCAAAGGAGAAGTTAAGAGGGTTCCACAGCTGACAATGCAGCGTGGTAAGGTAGAAACAGTGCACTCCAAGGTTAAAGCTGGGCTATATTTGCCTTGTAACCCCTCAATGATATTACTCTGTATTTTGTACACAGAGGGATATCCATCAGGTCACTACCCATATAGATTAGTTTCTTTCAGTGATGCAAGTGAAATGAAGGAGCTCATTGGTCATCTGTCATTTTGAACAAACTTTACTTCACACAGAATAATGTTTTCAGTCCCCTGTGATATTCTATTTGTTCTGACGCAGATGGACCATGCATGTCCCTGATTGGCTAATCCACCTGTCAATCACCCATCTGATCTTCGGGTGATATCTCAGTATTGGAGAAGATTGTATTCTGGATCCCAGTTACCTGATTTTGAAATCAAGAAAGGAATTTGAATCTGTCTTTATGCACTCACAAACCTGTTGATACATTGGTAGTAGTTTAAGTTAAGCGGATAGAAGATTAGAAGATTAGAGGTTTAGAAGAGCTTCAACACAGCAGCTAATCAGCTGTGATCCAAAAACATATCCAGCTGTTTCTTACATGTGTGCAGTAAATGTTTCACAGTTACATGCAGACAGTGGGCAGGGATCTGATTTTGTAACTAAATATTGCTTATTCTACACACTTTATGGGGGGAGGGGGTAATTAATTAATATTCATTTAATTAATTTAATAGTCATTTAAAAGATGAAAGTTGTGTAATGTAGCATAAGGTAAATGTATTTGTCTTACAGGATCAAAATGTGTCCTTTGCATTCACCTTGCCCAGAATTAACCTACTGTGCCCCAATTGGACGAGAGAAACCAAATGAGGCCCACCCAGACAATAAACTCACATTGAATTTTGGGGACACTAGGCAGACAATTTGGAGAACACTAATGGGAAGAGACACAAGATTTAGTATGTTAAATACATTCATAACAACAGTTGAAACATCATAGAGGTGGCTACATTTTGTGCAAATTAAGCTGCGTATTTACATGGCTACACTGTGTGTGACTTTAGTGTGTTTAAACCCCAATTACTTTGTTTTTAATTGCCATTGCATGCTGTGTTATTTACATTGGATCACAGGCCACAGGCAAGCGTTTCATTTTCATTTAAAATACCCAAAGGAAAGATCGCATTATTTATTGTGTACCAGTCTCATTAGCAGCTCTCGTGTGTTCTTTTTAGCCACCTGATTTGGTTGTTGTTTTAGTGCACACATTCAGCGCCGAGCTGTGGGTCTAATTAAAAATGAACAATGCCGATAGTTTGATTTACTTTCATTAAAACTTGCATTGCAAATTTTGTCCCTGTTCAATTCTATCAGCCCTACCATTATCATAAGTAATGTGCACCGAACACAGTCTAGAAAGCAACTTGTGTTGGCCTGCTCTATGGTTGCCAATGCATTGGAGATGACAGCTATCACAAGTCCATTTGGATGGTCACCTTTTCATTTTGGCATAATTGTTTCACAGCCAATGTTAATAGAGTAAGTAAAGGTCCAAGCATTCCCCATTTGCAAGTATAAGTGTCAATAAACCAGTGTCCATGAGTCTTGGCCAGCCAAACAATAAGATGGCAGATATTAAAGAGGGGATACACTTCTATGGGGTATTAGCAAGCCCCGGGGTCTAAAAATGGCCGCCCATTCAAGTCAATGGACCGAGCTCAATGGCGCATAACCCCAGGTTAGCGTAGCTCGGCTAGGTACTTTCGGCGGAGCGCGGGATCGCGAAGCACGTGATCGCCTTCAACCAATCAGAGCGAGAGGAGCTAGAGCGGAGCCGGAGCTAACGATTAAAAAATAAGTAAAAATCGCCACAAAATCCAACATATTTCAAAGTTGTAAGTGTCCTATCAGCTGAACACGAGCAGTTTGTGGTTACATTGCGCTCTATGAGAAAAATCCTAGTACCAATCTAAAGTACCAGTGAGTGGCCACTACGTCAAATGCAGTCAGCTACAAGATAGCAATACCCTATGTTAATAGATCCATGGGTATTAGCTGCAAATTAGCTAGCTCACCATGTCTCAAAGCTAACAGTCACTTTTATTAAAATCATAAAAACATAAAATAAACAACCTAATACAATTTAAATTAATTAAAATAAAGACTACCCAATTATTTTCATATGTAGAATACTTCAGTTTGTGACATTATTTTAAAATGTATTATGCCTTAAATTTAGCATCACCATTAGCATTAAGACCCAAACATCTCTGTCCTCTGCTGGAGTATTAATTTCATTTATGTAGTTTTTAATGTGTTGTCAGTGACATCCCCCCACAGCTCCTTGTTATCTTTAAATATTTATTCATTTTAGCACAACTCAGCAAAAAAGAGATCCAATTGGAGGGGAAATGGTGACACTAACAGTGAGGCTGCTGGGTGCTATGTGCACAGAGCCTATTGCTAACACATATATAAAATATCTTTGGATCACCATGTTATGTTTTGAAAATAGCACTTTGGTGAAAACATTGTGTTTAAATGTAGTTTCATTCATGCTCTGAGACCCTGCTCCCCTTGCTCACTGCCCTTCAGAGTGCTATTACTACAAAATCGGTGTACATTCTGCTAATAAAACTACTACAGAGAGTTGGTAGTAACGTAGGCTTGTGGGCTGAGCCTTGCACAGCCTGCACCAATACTCATACATGGATAGATGACATTTAAACCCCCTCCGGTGCGTTTCTGATGAGGGAACAACAACAAACATAAAAAGCTCCACAAAGTCAATTTTGCATAATATCTTCTCTTTAAGGAAAATTACTGAGGAAGGAGACAATCATGGGCTAATTATGACTTATTACTCATCTAATATTCAGGAAAACAACTAGAATCAATTCACTTTGCACAGAATTTAAGACGAAATAAAGCTTTAGTTTCGGAGTGAGAGTAACTTGTGAGTGGTCGAAATGTAACTTTTGAACTTTCTTTTGTTTGTCCTTGTGTTGTTGCCGTATATTGGTCAGTCCCACTAATGCGTTTCTACACTATACAAAGAATTAGTCTGGTTCTTGTTGATTTGAGTTGGATTTCCCAGGGGTGAAAACAAAGGGACACAATACAAACCAAGCAGAGAAACAAAGAACAACTGAAAGAGTCTAAAGAAGTTACTGTTAAATAAACTTGATAGCTTCCTTTGCCAGTACTTTCATTGAGAGTCATTACATAAACTTTGCAACCCATTTTAAAGGAACTTGGGATGCAATGATAGTAATTGGTAGTAATATAGTTAGTTGATATTTTAAAGATATTCTCAGTTTTTTGTTGTTTTAAAGTCGTAGAGTGAACATTTTTATTCCCCCCAATATATAGGATCAGAGGTTGGAAAAAGACAAATTAAAATGTATTGAGAATGGGGAAAAAAGGTTGTAAAAAGTAGTTACACATTATTAAATATACTACAACTTCTACGTGCATGTTTTGTGTTCCCAGCAACTTGTCTACAAGCAGAAATATTTCATTTCCAGTGAACTATGGGACAGGATCTCACACCACAAGATCTCACACAATATAATTGCCACAAGAATGATCAAGATTGTGTTCACATTTGGATTGGATAAAAGGGTTAAAGAGGATTTAATTATTGAACATTGTTGCCTATTTTTCAATTTCTACTATTTTCACATACATATGCAAAAGCAGGATACAGAAGCACTGCAACTTCACAAACCTGATAGGATGTGCTATAGTTAATTATAGCAGAATGCACAGAGACTGTAATGTGAGCGTCAAAAGAAAAGTGAAATTATTAAACATGTTATTGACATTGAATACTGCATTTTAAACACAATAAAAGGTAACATATGATCTAAATATGTTATGTGTTAGCAGTTAATACACCAGAAGTGCATGTGCTTTGAGATCTGGTGAGCTAGTCCTCTTTAGAAGAGAACTCCAAAAAGCAGCAGTACAATGACAGCAGAAATCTTAAATCAAATAAATCAAAAGTTGTTAGAAAATGTTTTTGAACTGGATCGGTGTAATCCAATATCTTGTCTTGTCTCATTCTGGTGGGCCCGATCTCTTGTCTTGTCCCATCTTTAATTCCAATAAAGCCATATTTTAGCACTACTCGTAAATACAAAATGTCTCCATCTGATCCATCATGTGTCTAGTGGCTGATACTGTACATCTTATTCCGCCATGAGTCTTTTCACTGGGGCTATTGCAGTGAGGTAGTAGAGCAGTGAGCCTTCCCAGTGTGAGGAGAGTGTATGTGGGCAGATGATCCCCAGGCTGGTCCAGGTAATGTAGTGGAGAGAAGGGTAAGCTGCCCTGACACGCAGCTCCATCACCAGGCCTGCACCGTGCCACAGGCTATACTCGCTATTCTCACTATTCTCGCTCTGTGTGGAGCTATGGGTTAGGACTGACTCTATAGGTTATAACGCTGTGGTTTGCAACTGCACAATGTATACATTATTGTGCCGGTAATTGATACTTAGCAGTGAAATGTTAGTATGCAGTTACCAATGCATACACAAACCAAAGAAGTATTCAGAGAGGGACTTCTTCAGCAGCACATATCATCTTCTTCTTTATAGTCAGATTGTGTCAAATAAAGCTCAGATGAAACGTGATAGAGCATCTTACACAGCAGTTCCTCTAGTTAGCATAACGCTCTCAGGGAAGTAACAAAATGAAATATGAAATGTTAGTATTGTGACAACACTACCAGCAACATTCATGTGATAATGTTGTCATAAATATGTTGATATGATATTTAAATATTGACTACTTCATCAGCCTAAAATGGAATCTTTACTCTACATTAACACATTGCACATTTCTTTACATTTAATCAAAACATTTACACTATTGTTTGAATAAAATAAAGTATGCTCATATGAGAAGTAGCACAAATAGGCTTCATGTTAAGGCTGAATCCAGTAATGCAGTTTCCACATGAACAGACCTCTGAGGCCGATAGCACCAGTGTAATAGTGAGTTCAGCCTAAAGCCATTGATTCATCGAGCTGCAGCGCCATTTACATTTGACCCTATAAACAACACAAACGTAGTGTCTGGGGGTGTGTTGTAGGGGAGGTTATGTCAGGTTTCTCTGAGAAACAAAACTACCCAAGGTTATAAATAATATAGCCTAACCTGGGACCTTGAAACCATGGTAACATAAAAAAGAGATATACTGATGCAAGATTTTACATATTTTGCATGCAAGCTAAAATGGTGGAGTACCTGGACAAATACTGTATTTTATTATCATTACAATTTTTCCTGTCACAATATTACAAGTTAAAATGTGCTATCGATTATAACTATATATAGCAGGCTCAAGCACAATCTTCCTAAACCTCACTTCTAATACTACCATCACTTAAAGCTTGAACTTTTCATAAAGATTGACTATCGGTTTAAGATTAAAACCCCATCTCCTAAAAGCTTTTATTTTACTGATACAGCTGCCAAGTCACTAAATTATTTCTCCCCGATCGTCTGTTCCAATTTTGCTTTGTACTTGCTCTATATATATTCTGAGTGGGTAGATTTTGTACTAAAGCGAGCCATAAATAGCCGCTGTATAATCTATATCTTACATAAACAAACAGCAGCTGCTGGCACCATTGTGAAAGAATGCCCTCAAAATATCCCAAATGTGCAATGTGAGGTAATAATAGACCCAGAATAACTAATACAACGCCTTTCTACTCATGACTCATACAGTATGCGATGAGCATGGCACTGCTGCATTCTAATGAATACACTACATCAGATACACAGGGAGCCTTACCGTATTACGCACAAAGGCAGAAATGTATGCTAAAAGTTGCAGTTGGAGGCTTCTAGATAGCACACTTTGAAAATAAATGATTCTTGGAAGAGACAAGATGCAATAGACAGATATAATGGGGGAATTATGCACGGCAGGTTTTACAGCAATGCACAGGCGTTGGAGGCAGAGGGGGAGGTGGGTAATCGTCAGGCGGGATGTACAGAGAGATGACAGCACAGTGTTAGACTTATTAGGGACACGTCTTTTTGAGAAGGAGCTCAATTGATTCGCCGCTGACTGGAATTTGCAGTGTGAATGTCTGGGTGAAGAAAGAGGCTGCTGAGATGGCAAGACAACAACATTGATAAAAGCAACAGGTAAGCTCTGCAGACGTCACACATGCTTTTTCCTATTACTTCTACTATTGTTTTTTATAGCACGTAACAAAAAATCAAAGTCGAATATGGTCCCCAAAAGGCACAAAGAGATTAATTAAACCAATTTATAATCGTTATTTTCTTGGATAGTAAACTCGCAACATTTAATAAGCTAAATAATATTCCACAACACCTTTGGGAACAGTCAACATATTGTATTAACAGAAAAAACTAAATTGCCACAATTGCTTATACTTAAAAGCTTAAATGAGGCATCTCCTGCATTGTGGTATATAGGATTTTATTTTATGCTTTGCTCATTTCATTCATTTTCATGCAAAATGGCTATGTGATGCTACTGAATCCTACACGTACTAAAAGAGCAAAGTAAGTACAGAGCAGTGGGTGGAGATGGGGGGTAGGGTAAAACTGATATTTATAGACTAATAGTGTTATCAAAGTAGCACAATACAGATTAGCCAAACATGTATGAATCACTCAAAATACAACTTAAGACGAGTTAATGAGGAAGGAAAAGCATTATAACATATACATTTTCTATTATCCCTTTTATTTTTATGTTATTTTTATTTGTTTCTACAACCAGGATCATTAGAGTTCAAGCTTTTACATAAATAACAGATGGCCACAACAGTTGTAAAGCCTATGTGAGACACACAGACATGCCACAAGTCAAGTCACAAGTCTTTTATGTTATGTCAATACAAAATATGACCCACACTTGTAGATACAGGTGTTTCAATAAGCTCTACAATAGACAAAACTTCTGCAGAACTATTGCCTGTGTGTGGACCACCTCACCGACCTGTATCACTTTATCCCCGAGTATCAGTCAATTCTAAGTGTAAGTGATCAGCTGGACTTGGCTGCAGGCCCCGGACACCGCACCACCCACCGCTCGCCTTCATGAGTGTGTGTGTTTTCATTGGACGCCCTGAAACGGTTGGTGATCAAACTCCAATGACCAAAAGAGCCACAGTGATTTAGTGGAGCGAAAATCCATTATGGCTCCATCCAAAGGTAATGACTTCTTTTGGCCTTCCAGCTGATTCTGCGCACCACAAAAATACACAAAAGTACACACTCTTACACAACGGCGCAGCGGACCGGCCAATCAGGTCTTTGAACGGAGCGACATGTAGCCTCTTGGTATCTGCACTTGACATGGCTCCCCTTTAAAGTATGTTATAGCCTCAATCTCTGCGATGACAGTGGAAGCGGCGGCTCTATCTGACATACAGGCTGTGCGCTATAGAGGACATTACAGGAAATGAAAAGAGCAAGGGAACCACTGTGTTACTTGTGTCTTAATCTTTATAGACACAGAATCTGGACATTGCACAGAGGAGTATGGCCGCCTCATAAAAACAAACTCGACTTCAATTTGCCACAAAAGTCAAATGCTTGGAAAAGATAGCTGGGATCATTTTTTACTTCTACAAAATAAAATGTAAGAAACAAGCGATGAAACAAGCAAATCACTGATCGTTTATTTCTACTAAAAAAAACAAACAGTGATTTTTCGGTGTTTTGTAAAGAAACTGAGGGCTGCTCCAATTCTGCCAAATAATGTTTACGCTACATTCAATACTAGACAGGCTAAATGTAACAATGCAGGTCTCTGATGAAAAACCCTGAAGAAGATTACAGCAAATCTGGTTTAGCAGATTTAAAACCTGATAGTAAGGCTCTCTGTAGTTTTTATACAGATATCAGTCTGGTCCCCACGCTCTCGTTTAGTTTCAGTGGCGCATGTGAAATGAAGGAGTTCACTGGTCACTTATCATTTACAAATAAAATCTAATTCCTCTCACCTCAGATGAAGAGAGTTTAGTGCTTTGCTGATTCTGTAGAAACCCCATTTTTTTAGTCCTCTGTGATCTTTTTTCTTGCATTAGTTTTCTCAAATGCTACTTCTATTGGATGTTTGCATTGTGAAATCTATACCGCAATAGTTGTCAGAAAAAATAAATAAATAAATAAATGTAAATGTAAATGTAAATGTAAATGTAAATGCAAATGCAAATGCAAATGCAAATATAAATATAAATATAAATATTGTAGAACCGTACCTAATGCCATCTCTAGCACAGCTTTCTGTATCCAACTAGACATTGGACCACAAGATGATGTAAGCCTCAACAAAATTACATATGTTTGCAAGATATTGGTCAATATAATGGATAAAACACTTCACCCATTTTGCCTGTGTATGAATGTTTGTGCGATTAAATAAATTAAACGCTGTGACTGCATATCATGAATGGAGCCATATGAATCCAAGCTATTGCTAATTTGCAGCTGATCTCATTTACATTCCCCGGGGGTGTGATTCTAACTGTAGGCATGCTCTGTCTGCTCTGTCTGCTTTGTTAGAGATTTATTTCAACACGATCTGACCAGTGAGATGTGACTTAGTTGAAACTACAACAGGTGAGCTGATTTTCTGAGCTGCAATTAGCCAACAATTTTTCAGTTTGTCATCTTTTTGTTGAAAATCTAACTCCTACACGGGACCATGAATGCTCACACTTTTGAAATTGTGTTGTTTAAATCAATTTTCTATATACATACTTTTTGGAAAGTCTTTGATAGGGTGTGCATTGTGTCTCTATGGTAACTGCTGAACATTCCATCATTGAGATACATGTAGAATATCCCCATAGTGATGTCACTGCAAATCAATTATTATATCAGGACTGAGAGCTCTTCACATTTACTATGGAAATTTTAAAGTTTTAATTCAAACTTAAGAGAGAACACAGAAGTCCAATTTGCCTTTAATTACCGTAACTATACACAAATAAGGCCGAGCAGCGCCGGCTTTAGCGCATTGATTGTCTAAAGATGAATGCCACTGAATTATAAATGAACGTGTAAATACGAAACGCACAGTAAGACCATCCTAAAACCTGACAACGTTACAATTTACACTACAAAAAGGACCTTGTCAAAACATGCCATGACACCAGCAACATATAAATGCTCATTAGACGCGTCGTTAATTAACTCCATAGCATTAGGTCAGCACATTAATCACCCTGGTAACTGATTACATTGTGCAGCTCTTTACGGTTGCAAATAACAATTCTCAGTCTTGTAAAGGAGCCAATTAGGGAGTTGAAGGTATGAGGGCATAGCGTTGCATGATATGATTATGCTGTTTACTGGGCATATGTGGCTTGTTATTGGACAGCTTGAGGCCACAGATATGTGTACGGTGAGACGTGAGCAGACTCAGATAGCCTATACAAAGCCAACAGGGAGCGTTGCATATGGAGGAGGATCATCACACTAAGTCTCCGCATCTTGTCAGGGCAGGACTATTGGCTCTGGCCTTGACTGTGTGCCAACCAAAGGACTTAAAGGTGCATTGTGTAACTTTTCCAGTGGGGGGGCTCTACAACTTTGATGAGAGATGTAATCGCTTTGGCTTGTATGTTCCACAGTCTCCTATAAATCTATCTTGCTTTTATTCATGAAGGTGTTTTGTTGCGAGCATTAATTTTAATTTGAGGAGTTTATTCAGAAAACAATTTAGTGCCATTTTAAAGAGTAACCGGAGGGTTGCTATGTTTTTAAAAGCTAATTGCATTTTACTAAATTCAGAATATTATGAAATCCTGCTGTGATAAAATCCACTCAAAACAGTTTTCAAGATGGATTTTTTTTCTTTTAAAATTGAGTCTGATTTGCAGCTATTATTGCTTTTATTAAACTTTTTTGCCTCACCTGTAAACTTGGCCTGATGATGTTTGCTAGTGTGCCAGAAGTTACGTATTGCATATTAAAATGTAAGTCCAAGCTGATAACGTCCTCCTTGTATCCTTAATACATGGTGCAAAAGCCACATTAATCCCATTGAGTTCCTCCGGCATGATCAAAAGCGCACAGTCCAGTAATTAATTCAGTATTCCGTTTTGTGACCACCGCTGAATATATGAGGTGAGAGACGCACTACATGGACCTCGTTTGCATGCACGGCCTACTGTAGTATTGATCTAGCTGTCTCTCTGACTGAAAGATTGTAGATCCATAACCTTTAGCGGAAATTATGTAAAACGGCTGCATAGAACACACATGTACATTGCGCAGCTATGCACCAGCCCACAAACCATCAATTTATTCTTTCTAACAGACCTAAGTGGCAAGTTGAAAGATTTCCTTCATTTCAAAAACAGAATATGCATCTTTGCTATAGAAAGTAACAATAAAAATATTTGATCTTGATGGTGAAACCCATGAGCAAGGCCTGTCAGAAGCAAGATTAAAACTGCGTAACATTTCTAGTGGAGCGTCTGCCACCTGATGTCTCCATGGGGATGTTATTGAATATCTATGGAAATGTTCCACAGTATAGATTAAACCTCTATCACGATGGAGACATGCACTACGCTACATTACAATTCAGATCTGTGGAGAGTCGCTCCAGCTCACAGAAGGAAGGATTGTTGTTTTGAGCAGTAGAAACAGCGGTAGTGAATAAATGCCAGCAGGATATCTTTAAAATCATACCATGGACCATTCCAGGGAACGCAATGACATCTCTACGGAGACAAGCAAGTTTTCCACCAGAAAAGTTGCACAGTGCACCTTTAAGCCTGAGATTGCATTGTGGAAGGACAAGACTGGCTCACACTGCAGCCTGTATTTGCAAAGACTTACCTTTCATACCGAATTTGTTGCGGCGGCCATATTTGTTGATGAGAACAAAGAGAACGAGGAGGAGGACACAAGCAAATCCTGCCAGACCAACAGCAATGGAGACCTGGGGGAAACAGCAACACAGTGTCAGATATGGCGTTGAGAGAGCTGGGCCAACTTCAAAACCCACAGCACATTTTTGATGACAGAACGACAAAATCAGACTAATCCCCAGATTGTGATGACTGCTTTCCGTGAGATTGCACCAGTTTGCTCAAAGTAAACACCTGTCTTGTCCATGATACGGTGCAGATAACAGTAAGTAATTTAAATATATGTACAGGCAGATTTATTTACTGAGGTGCTAAGGGGAACAGCAGCAGTGACTTTGTTGTGCAGCGGCTATAGGAGCTCTCAGAAATGGCTGCCCAGCTTTATGTTAAAGCCAGCGAGACAGTTCACAGGGAGCATTAACAATATAACCATAGCAGCAATCATCAGCTTTTTAAATAAACTATTACAAATAATGAGACTGATTTCTGTGAATTTGACATAAATATACCAGGAACACAAGATGACTCAGACGTCATGCGCTTTCTATCAAAAGTAAAAATGAAAAAGATAAATAACAAACATAATTTGATCAAAAATGTACCAGTGTTTTCAATGTTTTTTTTTAAAAAAAATGGTCAGATAGATGTTTTCAGTGGACTATAATAATAAAAAATAGAATGTTGAGTTGGTGCATGGAGTTATAGAAAAACACCAAACTCCGACTGCATAGAGAGCATGAAATGCTTGATACTCATTTGAGTAGCCCCAAAACAGTAGGCTGCTGTGTTCAGTACTAGTGATTAACATATACTGTAACATAATAACAAGCAAACATTATCATTTTTACTGCACTTGTCTAATGAACATTTTATTAGAAAGATACCTCTTTCTTTGCCTAATTTACCTACTCAATTTTGTGGAGATGTGCTGCACTGTAATTAGATTGTGACCATTTGAGTTTAGTCCGATCCCTCCCTAAGTTAGTTTGTTTCTGTTTCTGTTTGTTTTTGTCATTCGGTCACTCTGACATGATACAAAAAGCTAACTCGTTAGCTTACTGTATCCAAGGATTTTGATAGAAATACAAAAGTGATCATTTACACCACATCTCGATTCCCTCAACAGCTGAGCTGCCAGGCTGCTCACCATGGCAACGCTCCTGTTAACTTTATCTGCCTTACTCAGATGATCCATCACAATTTAAAGCCTTTACATGTGCCTTATTGCCTGACAGAGATAATGAGGAATCATTATTAAAGAATACCATGTCTGATGTCACTGATTAATATTACTATTAGAGAGCATCTATCACATATAACCGCAGTTTAATTTGGTTTCAGAGATGAAATAACACTAAGCCAGTGTACAACCTTCACTACAATATTACTGCTGTTACTCTGACATATTACCCTAAATCTGTGCGCAACAACAAGAGCTCCCCTTATGTTTTTTTTTTTGTTTTAGAGAGAGTATGTAGGTAATATTTTATAACCATGACCTCCACACTTTGGGTTGCCAGATTTTACGACCAAAACAAGTTGGAAATGAATCTAAAAGGACTTTCTTTGACCTGATAATCACAAGCAAAAGTAGAGCATCTACCAAAAGCCAAGCGCAGATGATTAGATTTAATATGTGCAATGTGGGTTAAAGGTTAAAACAGAACTAGTTCATTTTAAATGGTTGGTTTGAAGTGGTTCAGTTATTCAGCTATATACATTATGTATTCCGATCACTCTAATTATTCAGTTTATAAGCACCTTTCTTCCAGAGTGAAGTTTTGTCACCATGGTAAGGTTAACAACAGCTAGTACAAAAACAGTGCATTCTTTGACTTATTTTGACATGCTTGTCCTGCTTATAGAGTCTATCTGTACTGGGACAAGACACATTGTGCTCAAATACATGAAAAAAATTGGGTAAAGTTATTTTAAGCACTGGCAACCCAGATTGAGTCGTGACTGTAGTCCCTTTTGAGTCATACATACCCTATCTTTAAATGAGTAGTGCATGTACTTGTCTTAGAACTGGAGCAGTGAGCTGTGAATGGATGACCACCATCATTACTATTATTAATTACACCTGCACTGTTCCCATGGCGTCACGTCAAAACGCCCGCCGAGAAAAAGCCCATAATTCATTGCTCCTTTAACACCTCTATCAATTAAAACCACAGTGGAAATAATTTGCCTCCCTTCGTGTCAACAGACAAACAAAACAAGTACGCCCACTGCAAGATACAGCGCTCTGCCATCATCAACCACTCTCACCACAACAGCCCTGAGAACGCCGCATTGTTCTTTGTGTCTGTGTGTCACCCACAACACGAGCAGGCGTTTAGAAGTGGGAGAAAACAGAAACCATGGAGACGGAATATACAGTAGGATAGAAAACTTACCCCAAATGTGTCTTCTTCTGGTCGACCAGTTTCTTCACCTGAAAAGACAAGATTTCACTTTAAACTATTTAAAAAAGCAAAAGTGAACCATGTGATTTGTTATTATTAATGGTAGGCATAGGTATTTTTAATCTAGATTAATCTCACTGCCATTTTAGATTAATCTAGATTAACCTAGATTAACGTTAATGGGTCGGAAGCATAGACTGTATAAAAAAGTGGACTAAGCGAGTGTGACGTCCCCCACAGCGTTCAACGTTCATGTAGAGCGGGTTAATAAGAACATTTTAAGATCAAGATGACGAGGATCACTGCAGCAGGTACAGAGAGACGAGCGGCAGTTAGCTTGTCTAATTGAGCTGTGCTGACGGGCTAGCCTCGGTTTCACTCAAACAAAGTAGTTTGACGGCGACTCTTCCCCAGCGTTTCAGTGCTTGACCCGCATTAGGGTTTGTTAAGTGATGCTTTGTGTTTAGGTGGTACTTGAGACTCCTACAGTAAACTAATTCCGCATTGCATAAAGTGGAAACAACCTTAGACTTGTCCATGTCTCCATTGGGAAGCTTTTTAAAAATGAATTTTCTCTGAAGCAAACCCAGCGGCTTCGTAGCTGCATCCATGTTGACATGGCGTTCGTTGTGGTATTTCACAGTAGCTACAGGTTCGAAAACTTGTTGCCCATCTGTGCTAAAGGTGACAGTCATCATAGTTCACTTAATATAGACCCTGCTCTCTGCCCAACTTTGAGAATAGATTAACGGCAATATTTCTTATGTTGCCCGGTAAGAGTCCCACATTATCACAGCACGTTAACACCGATAACGGCCCACCACTACTAGCTGTTGATGCAACTTTGGGCCTTAGGTGGGCCATACCTTTGATATTACTCAATAAGACCTCTTGGGCCTTTTGATGGGGTAATTCATGTAAGCATAAGATTCCAATTGTGTTGATTAAACTCGCTTTGAGGTTCTTATAAGACATGAATTGGTTCATAAAATATAAAGAAATATAGAGAAAAGAAATGTTATATATTTCTAACTCTATCTGGTCATATATTACACAAAATTGACTAATGTGATCTATAACCCATATTAGAATGTGGTTACCTCCTTAAAACACACCCAAAACATACACAGGGTTGTTTTTCTTTTCATTCACACGTTTGAGCAATCCTTTATTATTAGTCAGTCTACATCTCCAGTCTCTTGTGATGTCATGAAGCGGTAGTTTTCAAGTTAATGGCTCCTTTTACCTTTTGTTTGAGAATGGAAATTCGAGGGGTGAAATGATCCAAATGGTGAAGAGGTTTAAAAACACATTGGAACATCCTGAATTACCAGATAACAAAGCAAGATGAATATTTTCAGTTTGAAAGCCTAAATATGCAATGTTCGTGTGCTAAACATGTGTGAATGAAAGTAACACAACTCCCAGTATGTTTTTGATGAGGAAACAACATCATGACATAGATCAGAAACTTGTGTAATATAAGCCCACTTCACTTTACACTTTATTTTAGTCCATCGCTGCAACTTTGGGCCATAGGTGGGTAAGATGCTGTTTACTAACTCATTTAGATTAACTAATTCACTCACTATGCCTTCTGGTAGAGTGAAGGAAGCATTCCAGTTGTTTTGATGGATTAAATATGCTACGAGTGCTTATAAACTATTTTCATAGACTGGGTTTATAGAATATATAACAACGAGAATTTATAGATGTTATTTCAACTCTTAAAAAGCTTTATAATACCAAGTAGTTGCACTGATCACCACTAAACAGCCTTAGTACCTTACTGCAACCTAGCCAAGATTTTAAAGTTTGTATTAGTGCTTATTCTAAAACATTGCTAAATGGGATCAGTTTGTGACATAGCGACTCCAACTTAGACTCAAACCTAATCCCTGACATTCCTTGTGTACAGTGTGTTAAAATTCCTCACACCAGCACGCACACAAAGTTAAGGGGATAGCGACTGGAGCAGTAAAGGAGAAAAGGACGGACATAGAGCCGTGAAACCAAATGAACTAGTGCGGTGGGGGGACTCCGGGCACGGGGCCCCTAGCCAGGACAGCGCGCAGTAATTGTGAGCAAATTAATGGCCACATGGTAGAGAGGCTGCCAATGGCTCAGAGACACACGGCTACAATTGTCCAGTGAGTGCGCCCTAATGATCATTTCTGTTCCTCCTCACTGGTGCCCTCCTCTGTCCTAACTGCTTTATAGAGTAACAGTCTGTGCTAGGAAGCGTAGCCGTAGCAAGACTCCAACAGAAATACCTGCAATAACTGTACAATATTTTTTTTTTTTTTTTTTTTTTTTTAAAAAAAACTATTGTTTATAGATCCTGTATTGTGACATCAAACAAGATAATTCTGTGGCTTTATTGATACTTTGCAGTGACATAATGCTTAGGGTGTTCTGCATATATGTGTATTGGTGGAATGTTCACCAGTTACTATAGAAACTTAATGCACATAATAATGCACAACAAACAAACAAAAAGGTGATGAAAAGCTAATTTAAAAACAAATGCTCGCTAGCTTTTGACTGTAAATGTGTGAGAGACTTGTTTAACAGTACAAAGTCATCTCACCTGTTGTAGTTTCAATTAAGTCACTTCTTTCTGGTCAGATTGTGTTAAAATAAAGCTCAGATTAAAGTCTAACAAAGCCTCAGACAGAGTAATGCCTACGTTAGCATCACACCCCCAGGGAATGTTAATGGCAGCAGCTGCAAAGTATTCATATATATTTTTGTGTTTGAAGTACATATTGCATTGCAGTGTCTTTGTAGCTCATAAACCAACTGGCTCCCCACTAGTTGGAGAGCCAACACTGAGCTCACTCTGCCACAGCACTTTCAAAAGGAAGGGCGTCAGAGAGGCAATGATTAGACCTCTCCACTAAGGTCAGAGGTTTGAATCCTGCTTCACCCACTACCAGTGCATATTACTGCAGTGTCCTTAGGCAAAACACCTTGCCTTGTGCCTGTTGTGCGTAGTTATTGGTGACAGTAATTGCATGATCTACAGATATGGCAGTGTTTTGATCATTTTATATAATCAGACAAGCGCTACGTATAGTGACAGAGCGACCATTCATTCATCTGGCTCTGGGCCTGGCTGCAGCTTAATACTCCAGCACTGATGAGAAATAATAGCCTTGTGTGGAGATGGAGGGAGACTGTGATAGAGGTCAGAGGTCAGATCGTCCCTCTTTGTTTGAGCGATTAACAGCGAGGCCCTGGAGCCACACCACAGCTGCAGATTTACGAGGCAGTGCCAGGAGCCAAGTGTCCAGCTGTAGGACTGCAGCACATGGATATTCATTTCTCAGCACAGTGGGCGGGGTGTGTACGCACAAGGTTACTATCAGATGGGACAAACCAAAACATAACATTACTAAAGATTTACAACTCATCACAGAGCATCCTGTATGCCTTTTAAATATTAGGCAATAAAAGTGAGAAAAGACCAACAAGTATAAAGTGTAGAACGGGTGCCCTTTAGCAAGGCACACAGGAGTGGAGTATGCTAAGTGAGAGCAGACATCCTCCCTGAATACTGTCAGCGCCCACACAGCTAAGCTGCCATGCTAACAGTTTTACTGCAAACCGATAGCAACACAAAGCCCACAGATTTGTCCATGGTTACACTCTGAACACAGATAAATGTGCGTATTGTACAGACAAAGACATAAAAATAAAGCTAAGGCTGAATCTGGAAATACAATTACTCACCTACTTCCACTAGGCCTGTAAAAGAGAAGACAATGAAAGTCACGGCATGTCAATACACTGACACTGGGCATTAACCTTGGAGTATTGAACATGGCGAGAAATCCAGCTGTCTGTGTGGTCCATTCTCTCCCTGAACTCTTTGTGAACCTAAATGAAGAATCTACCTGACTGCACTGTGGATGAACCCTGGTGCCTCTCCAGCAGCAGGCTCACCCCACATCTGCACCCCAGGAAGGCCCATTTTAACACTATCTAAACGTCCCAGCAGCTCTTTCCAACAATCACATCTGTAACTGTGAGCACAGCTACTTTCATCAGAAACACAACAGGTCACAGACCTGTGCTCTTACACCTCTCTTAGAAACTATACAAATTACTCTCCCAACGCAATTTTCTTTCTTTATTTCCATGTTTGAGCTATAAAAATATTTGAGTAATATTTGTCAGTAAGTCCCGCCTGTGTACACCCGAGCTGTAAACATGGACACATCCGTTCATATTACATGTGTCAAAGCGTAATGTGAATGTGCTCACCTCCCTCCTCTGTGTCAGCGTCAGGCTCAGACAGGAAGTGTCCATATACGGTCTTAGTGACTGTGCCCAGGGCGTTGCTGGCCTCCAGAGTGTAGTTGCCGTTGTTGATGTGTGTGGGGTTCTGGAAGGTCAGACAGCCCTCCAGATAGTCCTGGTAGAAGTCCATCTCTGTGCGGATGTACTTGTTCTGCACTATCTCCTTCTGCTTGTGGAACCAGCGCAGTTTAGGGTGAGGATAGCCCCTCACGGTGAACTCAATACAGGTGTCATGGCGCTGTTCTGGCTCTGCCAGTCTCAAGATAACAGGAGGAACTGCAAAAAAGATGCATATACTTACAATATGTTTAAATACACAATTGTAAATGAAGTGTAAAATGTGTTTACAAGCACTGCTGCTGATGCGCTTCTATTTATGTGTAATGTTAGAATAAGCTTTAACTCCTGGTTGAATACTCTTGTTTCCACAATAAAATGACTATTCCTTAACATACTTAGTACTCTATATAAAACATTACAGCTTTAGAAATTACCATAACCCATGGGCTCATGAAAGCCTAATGTAATTCGCTGCATACGCTCAAAAAGGGAGCCGCAGAATGAACTCAGTGCCCATTAGATTTACAGTGAAAAACACCTATTACATTGTTTTTGCCCGGCAGTAGCACAGTCATTCCAGTTTGTGCAGCAGAGTGCTGTATACAGGGCAGTGAGCTGAACAAAGCTCGCTCCTGACACGCCGCCATCGCCGCCGAACTACGGACGGCGCGCTGAGAGGCAATTTATCACTTTAATACCATCAGATACATTTCATAAACAATTCATCGGCTGATTTGTCTGTGCATGACTCACTATTGCAGCCGCATCATCAAAGGGAAATATTTGGCTCTTGGTAATACCTGGCAGCGTGTGTGTTCTACAGGCAAAGCCCCTCCCTCACTGCAGCGCACATACAAGCACTGCTGCTGGTATATGTGTGAGCAATCCTATTTACAGCATAAGACTAGATTATGGGTGTATCGCCTCCACACTGACATCTCAGTCACACAACAGTACAGATGCCCCATGAATCACTAACTACACTCTCGATCACAGTCTCAAATGTACCTGCATATTTCTGAAACAGTTTTGCAGTTTGAGTAGGAATAGCATGGACTGTTTGCTCCACTTTGGTAGAGCTATTTTAAAAGACGATTAAAACTGTAATGTGTAATGACTACAGAGAACAAATTATATATTGATGGATTTTGTGGGAGAGACCTGCTACAATCCAAATCGTTTAAGAGAGACTTGTAGTACATGAGTAGGAAAACCAGACTGACTAGACAAAAACTACCATTCGGATGTTTAGGCAGACTTTTTAATGTAATGATTCTTCTTTATTTTCATGGCTATTTATATTATAGGTTCTCACTGAAGGCACCAGAACTATGATTGAACACACATGGAGTGTAGTAAGCAAAAAAGTGTAAAAGAAGTATTTTAGACTTAAAAAAAACAAAAACAAAACAAAAAAAACCAAAGGGTGGCTACTTTAACGGCTAGAGTTATTTATATTTCTACTTTGCTAAATAATTCCATACATCTGACTTCATATATTGGAAGACTTCAGTGTGTATCTACAATAATAAATAGTAGAAAATAGTAAACATAAAGAAAAAAAAAAACATTTAATGATAAGATGTGTCCAAATTTTGACAGGTAGACAGGTAGACCTACAAAAGCCCCACCCACTACAGGAAATGAACCTTAGACTTTCTTGTCATGAGGCAGACAGCAATTAAAGTAAAGCACATAGGGAAATCCAATTAAATGTATTTCTACCTTCATTTTGTACAAATTATAGAGAGGAGTAAAGCAGTTGCACATATTTTTTTTAACCATTGTGTTTGACAAAAGCACTTCAATTAGAGACCCAGAAAGGGACAAATTGCTAATCACACGTTATAAATAAAATTATCATTTTGAGCAGTTTGTGCATGCATGATTATGTGAATGTTGCAGAATGTACAGAAATGTATTGTCTGGAGTTTGCTGGAGTTTACTCATTTCTTATTCATGAATGTTGTTGTTCGTGCTGTGAGTTGGCAATGGAATACATTTAGTCCATACTTAATTGCAATCATTATCATTTTATTATTAGAACCAACTCCCGTCGGGTTTAGAATATAGGATGTATGTGCTATTGTCTTGCAAATATTCTCAGAGCAGATGGACTTTGCTCAGCCCTCGAGGTACTTTGTAAATTAATATGTGAGTTGTGTACATGGGTATGACCTCAGTTGTGAATAAGTTGTGAAGTATAAGAAGGGCAAACTTGGAAGCTCCGTCTTTTTACCAAATAAGCAGGTACGCATATCAAACACTCGGTTGTACTTATTCTGAGTAGCACATCACACCGGGGATGTGGAATGAGACTGTGTAGGTGTTTGAAATATCTGAATTGGTTAAACAAAGGTCTCTTAAACTCTTTCTTTTTTCATGAACTCTGCCAGTGTGAGACCAAGTGTGCTTTTAATGAACACACACCTTTATAATAGCTACACAATGAGCCTAAATAAAGAAAGAGAAAATATTTAACAGTTTATTAAGAATGAATTCAGCTTTGAAATTACTTAGTCTACCATAACCCTAAGCCCTAAAGCCACAGTGTGTAACTTTTTATCTCCAAAGCAGTCGAAAATAAAACGCTGTATTATTTTGGTTGTTTATTGCACCAAAAAACAACTGTGAGCGCTGCAGGTTTGCATCTCCACAGACCCAACTCTTATTAGGCTACGAGGCAGGTGTCCTCCTACTTGTTTCCAAGGAAATGTTGTTAATTTGGCTTTAATATTCAAGAGTATGCATTAAACCAAAGAAGAATAATTGAATGAACTTTCTATTTCAATGGAAACATGAAGGTGACGTAGCACGTTTAGACGTACTGTACCTTTAAGAAATACTAACGCTGAATCGTTCTTAATAATATGTTTATTCAAATTAAGGTGTAGTAAATGTAACTGAATTATTTTAAATGTGAAATAGAACGTAATGAAAATGTATTCCTAATTTTAAACCACTTATGAGTACAATAGTAGTTAGAAAAGCTGCATAGACGAAGAGACAAAAAGGAGGGAAGAAATAAGTCAATTGTACACGAGTGCGAGCAATCGAGAAAATGTGTGTAATTAATAGATTTGGGTTTTAAGCACAATACTTTACCCCAAATGACACAATCAACATCTCTTGGAGTTGAAAGCTGTCATTTGGTAAATAGCTATAGCGATGTTGTTTCTAAGTGACAAGAGTAACAATCAAGTCATTGAATTGAACTAAAGTCTAGGGCTGCAGTACGTGAGAGCATTTGGGAGCGGAGGCGTGTGTCGAGCTGCGATTTTTGAGCACATAACAGGAGGAGAAAAAAAAATCCAGTCATATAATGAAAGAGAAAAGACAAGACAACGGGAATTGGAAAAAAATAGTTGATGGACAGTTGGGGACCGATCTATTTTCTGCCAGGCGTGCAACAGTCGATACAATGCTAGTCATTACGCCGCTCCACACTGCTCTGCAAAAACATGGCGGTCTGGTGGGGTCCATACAGATGACAAGGTTTGATAAGAACATCCCTTAGATCAGAAGGGCCACAGCACAGGCCTTTGGAGGTTATATGGTGCTTCTGCTGGTATGTTTTAAATGTCATGTTTCAGTGCACTACAGTGATAGCAGATCATGGCTAACAGTGACAACCAACATATTCACAGGACTGGAGTTCAGCACGTCCCATGGGCTCCTCTGAGCTGGGATTACAATGTTCCAGCTAGAATAGTGAGTTTGCATTCTCCAGAGGGCGGGGCAATTGCATAATGCTGTAATAGCTGGGGGCAATTATAAAGAATACCTCGTGCCGAGTGGGAACCTATTAAAGAAAATTAATAGAATTGTGTTTTAATGTCATCCAGGCATTACATTCCCAGATCTCATGTGGTTTCACTGAGAATTCTTTGTGGGTTTTCTTTGAATTCAAGGTGGATTTTTCCTCTCTGAGTACTGAGGCCCATTAACCTAACCTTCAATAGGTACTGCAGACCAAGATCCAGTCTCAGGATGGTTATCTCTGGATTTATATTGGTCACTACAATTACTATGTCATCTTATCTTTCACTGTTCAAAAGGAACAATATTTTTGTGTACACATTTGCTTTGCACTAGTTGGGATTTTATGTAGTAAGTTTCATGCAAGAAGGTTTAAGGCCGCCACACACTACAGGATTTTAAAGTCTTAACCGATTTTTGAATGTGCAACAAAAAGAGCACCCATGGCCACTTCCTCCAGCTCCTCCGGGG